>OZ010728.1:36650389-36799809 GCA_963932275.1 Andrena praecox
CAGTTTTCATAGGCTTTGCGCAGGTGAGGTTTGCTTTCAGTAGTTATTGGCTCTGTCTCCACTAACACTTGACCTATTCACCAATCGCAAGGTGGGATTATGGGGACAAGCTGCGCGGAAGAGGCTCGGTCTCTTGTGGAACAGATAGATCACGTCAAGTCTCCATGATTTGGTGTTCCTGATCTCTGATGCAGACTTGGGAAGTGATGCTTGGATCACCAATATAGGTGCCTCCACCTGTCAGCTTTCAAAGCAGGGCGTTGCCTTCTTTAATGCTATCTCCCCTCTGGTTCTTCGGTACACACTTTCATTTCACAGGATGGATGAAACAAGTTGCTTGACTCTGCGCTTGAAAATGAATCCGGTTACCAGGGAATGTTAACGCAAAAGCTGCCACGACTCCTCTGACGCTTAGAGCTCTGTTTCGCAAACGGAAAAAAGCCACGCGCGCGGTGCTCTCTCCTCTGGCCAAACTATTTTCAAAGCTTGACGCGGCTCGTTTCAGCCGGTCATGATATTAAAATAATTTAATTCCGGATAACCAGGCGGCAGGGGACGCGTCGGCCGGGAGGAACTTTGTTAACCCAGATTACGCATTCTTTGTACGTCAGCGAGCCGCGGCTTGCCATTTCGGCCCGCCGATGGGAAAAAAGACGGGGATATTGCGCCTCGGATTATGCACATTCCCACGTCTCTAACAGATTTTTAATGAATTTTCAGCCCGATTTCTCTTGCGCGCTGATAATCAGTTTGAAATTGTGCGGGTCTCGCTCGCTGCTCAGCAATTAATTAACATATACTTGTCGCGCTCGCGCAACAACGAACGTTCATAATTACAACGTTTCCTGGGGATTCTTTCGCTGGAATTAATGGGAATTTAACAAACAATGTCCTCGCTGTTTCGATATCTCGAATCTCCGCCGGCCCCACCCCGAGCTGTAAGGGGAAAAGTTGGGCGAAATGAATTTGAAAATCATACAAAGGGAGCCGGTGAAATATTTACACGACGAGTGCAGTGGTCGCGACCGATGTTACGTGGAATTACAGGGAAATTGAAATTTTTACATATCTCTGAATATCCCTTTGTGAAAGTTCTACCGAGCTCTTCATTTTAGAACAATCACGTTTCATCTATTGAATCTTCTGGTCGGCTGATACGAAACCACTACTGTTTGAACCAGATATATACGTTATTGGGATTAAAGTTGAATTGGATAGACTGTAAAGATTACGCGATCGAGTACCGGGGCGTGGTCACTGGGCGTTTGCCACGCCTACATTTCCCGCCCCTTCGCTTAACTCCTCCCACCGACTTCACTTTTGCTCGGTAAACCTGCACTTCCTACCCGAAAATATCCCTTTGTGAAAGTTGTACCGAGCTCTTCATTTTAGAACAATCACGTTTCATCTATTGAATCTTCTGGTCGGCTGATACGAAACCACTACTGTTTCAACCAGATATATACGTTATTGGGATTAAAGGTGAATTGGATAGACTGTAAAGATTACGCGATCGAGTATCGGGGCGTGGTCACTGGGCGTTTGCCACGCCCACATTTCCCGCCCCTTCGCTTAACTCCTCCCACCGACTTCACTTTTGCTCGGTAAACCTGCACTTCCTGCCCGAAAATAGTTAATTTAGTACACGCGTAAATATGCTAACCTCTTTTAAGCTGATTAGCATGACGAGACAACAATCCCATGTGCTCTAAACAAATGAATAGGCAATAACAATTTTCTTTTTCCCTCCTTTGTACACGAATACAGTTATCCACAGTTAGGGTTAGATTGGATAACATCGCGACCATTCTTAAATCACATCCATTAACGCCACATACTAAACTTTAAACCTTCTACATTCTGTTTTCTTTGTTTTATTACTTATGTATGCTACGTGTATATTATTATTAATATTATCTCTATTGTTCAGGTCTGAAAATTTTTAATTCCCTCTCTATACACGCCTTCAAATCCGAGTTCCAGCTAGCGATCCATTTTTTCCCGCGGTATCGAATATGTCGACAGTGCAGAGGACTCGCGCGCCTCTGGAACGACCAAAGAAATTCGATTACCTCTACAGAGATTCCGCCCATTATTTATCTCGCATTCGCCCCGCCCCGCCCCCCCCCCCTCCGCCGCGCCGAACGAAAATCCGTTTTTTCTTCCAGCAAACGCTTCTACCCTCTTTGGACGTGCCCGTCGCGGCCGGAAAAAGCCTTTGTCGGTTCGTTCCCGCCGGGGGGCTCGCGAATGCGATTTTGCAATTTAGCGGAAGTCACAGGAACACGACCACAAAGCGAACGGAAGGTGCAGCCGAGCGTTTTGCGAACTAAAACCCCTCCCGCTCTTGAAAAAGCCTGTATTGTTTCGTATCTTGTTCCCATATTGAGTGAGGCCGCGCTCGCTCGCCCCCCCCCCCCCTCCCATTCCGAGGACTGCGCGGGAAATTTGAAAGTATTGAAACGATAATTGTACGAACGCAAAATTTCGTGGGAGTCCGGGGATTTTAATTGTGATGATGGTGATTACTGATGGATTTCAAGGGGCATTGAATGACTCTGAATAAAAATTATTTTCAATATCATTCGAATCGGGGGATTGGTTGACATTTTGGCGAGTCTTTGGCTTTTTTGCTTTATGTATACTGGATGTACAAGTCAGTGATGGAAAGTGTTATTGGCATAGTTATTTCCTCTTTTTACGAATTAACAATAAGATACTTATCAACAGTTGAATAGTGCAAAATGTTTCTTATTTCTCTTTGTCAAGTGTTTTGGATAATACTAGAACTGATTCGAAAAAGAGCAATGACAAACGGAACGCCCATCATGACGACAAAATGAAAACGTATGGGAATTCTGTTGAGAAGGTAAGAGAAAGGATTAAGCAACATTTTTAGTTGAAGCGAGCCATTTCTTTTCAAACCTAGTAATTCTGAGGAAATCTTGTATCAGAATAAGTGCTTGAAGCTTCACACCTGAATATTGAATATTATGTTTTTCCTATTATTATTATTGCGCGATTCGAAAACATCCACTTTCCAGCCACGTAGCCTGTGAAACCAATCAGACTGGCGTCAAAGGGAGAATTAACTCGTCGGTGAAAAACATCGTTTGATGACATTTTTTTGTATCAACTTGGAGAATCAAGCAGCGTCCAAAGGGGCCCCGGGCCCGTTTATTTATTTTTATCATTAATTTCGTCTCGAGTTTTCGTTCACCTCGCGTATGGATTACGATTTCGGGGTAATTGACGACCCCACGCGTAGCTCGCATTTTTTTTCCACGGGCTAAACCCTCCTCCCCGCTGCCGAGAAAAGTTTTAACGAAGTGGGCTTGCCAGGCAGATTAAAATAAGTTGATTTATGATATATGTTTCGTGCTGCTGCGTACACACGATTTCCTCTTCTTTTTCATTTGGATGGTTCGGTGGCGAAGCTGGACGAGCGCGTGCAACAAACCTGGATAATTGGAGGTTCGTGGCCATTTCCGTCGTCATTTTGGTGGCTTGTAGGAGTGAGTGCTATAGATCGATTTAAATCCTCTGAATCCACTACTAGTTACGCGAGAAATATAGAACTGCTTCAGGAGAATGTCACAACCCTTGATAACCATTAAGGGGAGGTGCCATTTTGGACGCACGAAAATCATAGGTTTATTTAACAATTTTTTTCTTTTAAATTATGAACTCAATGGAATATCTGATTAATGGCATTTGTCATACATCTCGTGAAGATTAAACAAAAATTATTTAGCGGTGCTCGGCGCGGATTTCCGAACTGATGATCCCCCGAATAAGAAGCCCAAAACATTTTTATGGAAATGGTGAGTGTTTGAAGAAAAATTGTGATTTTTAGCAAAAAAATTTGGTTCCATAAATAACTGTATAGGTAAAAATATTTTCCAGCAATCGTAAAATCTGTATCTGCTTCTTTAGATTAACACAGAAGGAAGATTCTCTCAAAATTTCCAAGACAATTGGATGAATAGTCGCCGAGGTCCGCGCAACGCCGATTGGCGAGTGTCAATCGTAAAGGACCTTTTGACGCTTTTTGATCAATTTTTGCAATAAATGTGATGAAACTTTTCAAGAAAGAAATTTCCTGCTTAAAAAGAACCTCATTCCGATCCCTCATTGCCCCCATTTCCCCCTAATTACCGTAATTTCCCACGGCACAGCTACAATTCACCATAAGCGAGACCAAAAGGAAAAACAGCAAATTCGCTAATTCCTGCAGCGGAGGGACTATCCAGTGGGGGAATATCTGGCTCGTAACTAGAAACCTAGTAATTACTTAATTACAGGGCTATCCGCGGTGAAATATACCGGGTGGCAATTAAAATTTGCATTATTTTCGTCGTAGCATCTGGAGCTACGGATGCTAATGGATGACACGGTGTTTCTGAAAATATTCCACGAAAAATGCCGATCTGTCCCGAGGGGCGGCGCAGGATAAACGATGCCGGACGCGCCTCGAGAAGCAACTCCGTGTGCAGCGGCGAGATACGAAAGGCGAAGAATATAAAAATATAAGGGAAGAAGGACGTAGAGAAATGAGGACGGTGGAAAAAAGCTCTAGCGGATACTTACGAGTTTAGCTGTTTGCGCTGATAGCATGTCCGCGTACTGTATTAGTGCCTGGAAAGTACCTGAAACAAAGAAGAACAGGAATGTTAGATAAAACGGCAGAAAAGGGAAAATGCTTATATACAGCGAACGCCGTTGCAGCTGTTTAACAACGGATTAGATAATTTAATAGCGAAACTGAATTTCCGGAACGGGCGCTGAAAAAACTTTTATTTATATGTAGACATGTTTGGGAGATTTCGTAATATTGTGTTGCGACATTTAAGGCAGGATATCACCTTTGCACTTAAAAAAAATTGAAATTTTTTTGTGTTCTCAAAGTACTCTTTCAAGTGTATAGAATCGAAATTCATTCATTAGAAAGGTGGCCGGAACCTTTTTCTTGTGTAAAAACCGGATTGGAGCAGATATATAAATCTATATAAAACTTTAAACGCGTTTTTCTCGAAACGATGTTTTCCAAATCAGCGTGTCAGATTACTCCTACAATTTTCATCGGATTGACTTGAAACTTTGCACAATTCTTCCGATTGGTGTAATCTAACGATGTACGTAGGACTTTTGCTGTAGCGTTGTTATTTTTCTTTTGGTGCGCAATTTTATAAATTTTTTTAAACTTTTTTACCCTAAAAAATTGACCTTTTCGTTAAAATGGCCGCCATTTTCTTAAAAATCGAAATTTCGTAAAATCCCTACGTACAGCATTGAACAATATTGTTGTTAATAGGGACATTCTTTGGTTTCTTTTCTAAGAGCCATGAACAGAGCGGAATTTGACACGCCGTCTAACGATGTTTCTCCAAAGGAGTGTATTTTGGCGCCACCTACAAGAGATTATTTTTTACTTTTTCAGTTTCAAAAAATGTGTAATTACAGATTAAAGGTACATTAATGAATGACTGAAACCGATTTTGTTTCTGCGCATTCTTTGTATACAAAAAAAATTCATGAAAAACGCCTCCAAAATCGCAGTCAAAGGTGGTATCCTGCCTTAATTGATTCCTTTTGTGTTAGTCTAAGTACGGCCGGAACCAGTGTGGCCAGATTTCAGGAACTTATGGTGCAAGCTCGTGAACGAAAATTGACTGTTTTGAATCAGAATTATCCTTTCTTTGAATTAGATGTTAATAAAAATACAGGCACTCCCATCCAGCGGGTGCTGGAGATGTGTGTGGAAGGTAAGACGGAAGGAAGGAAAAGGAAGCTGCGTTTCGTCCCGGGCCTGCTAGTGGACTCATCAGCAGTGATGGGTCGCGTATTTTACGCCGCGTCGTGAATGCATTTACGACGTGTCGCAAATGTATGTATAATATGTCGTTTTTAAGCCCATTTTATACGTGTCATTTGTCGCAAATGTAGTAAATAGAAATATTAATTATTTTAAGGTTTCAACAATTAAAGTGTTGGGAAAATATGATTCTTTCTGACTCGCTTGTTGGTTGCATGAAAATACTACAGAATACTGTAGAATACGTCGATTACGTCGAAAACTACATATAAACGTCACTTTCCTAACCCCAAAAAAGTATTCAAAAGCGTGGTATTAATTATTGTTTTGTAATTGTTTAGATAATAACTAATAAAAATGAATCGTGAAAGGTAAAGTAATTAGAAATAAATGTACGATAATAAATAAAATTTATTTCAATTGAAAATTATGCAAATAAAAATATCCGTTTCAGAAAAAATGAAATTGATAAGTTATTATCAAATTTATTTTTTGGGTGCAACATCCCTTCCAGTGTGGTGAAAGTAAACAAATTATATTTATTATTCTATATTGGGAAACTTAGTGGAGACGTGGCCTAAATTTCAGCCCTCTGGTGGTAAGTTGGCAAACTATTGAAAATAGGGCCGGATCCCACCAAACATTCCCAATAAGTATTTATTGATTGAAGAAGTAAAAATTTAGTGTTCAAACAAATTTAAAAACACTCGTTTTTCAAAACATGTCTATTTAAACACTGATAATCATATGGACTTCGACGGATTTCGACCTACTCTCAGTAGTTCCATTTTCTGTCACTAGTTGGCGTATCGAAATTCTTGGTTTCCCAATGCGTTTCTTTTACTAACCTTTCAATATCCATTTTTCGTCAGTGTAACTTAATTTAATTTAATTTTTTTAATCAGAATTATAATTATTAATAAATTGGCACTTCTTCATAACCTATACGAAAAATGTTTTATAGGTTAGTTATTTTCATTTCAGATATACGACATTTACGACACATTTACTACATTTACTACATTTACGACATTTAAGACACGTGTCGTGTATAAAATCGAAAATTCGTGTCTTTACCCATCACTGCTCATCAGTAAAGCGTATCTAGCAGGCTCTGCCTTAGACGCTGGGATGTTATGAGTAGGACGAGCCGGATATATATATATATATGAAGGAGTGGACGAGGGAGAACTTGCGAGAGAGCGGAACAGTCGAGTGGCCCTCTGTTGGCGGAGACGGAAGTATCGCTAGACAGATATAAAAGTAACTTAACCCTCTGGTGCATAGATTTTTCATTCAATTGGAAAAATTAGAATACTCTAATTAGGGGATGAAAAGACCGAATCCGATGTCTGTTTTCAATCTGGAGGAAATAATAATAATAATAATAATAATAATAATAATTTTCGCAGCGTGCGTAGCTCAAAAATGCATTTCAAACTAGATTTCTGTGAAATCGAAATGTCAGATTGACATGTTTCTTAGACCAATATGTGCGCTGTGGTACTACTTTTAGGGCTGGCAAATGAGAATTCCCAACCCCTGGATTAAACAGATGCCCGCCTTAAGGCAGGATACCACCTTCGCACTTAAAAAAAATTGAAAATTTTTTTTGTTCTCAAAGTACTCTTTCAAGTGTATAGAATCGAAATTCATTCATTAGAAAGGTGACCGGAACCTTTTTCTTGTGTAAAAACCGGATTGGAACAGATATATAAATCTATATAAAACTTTAAACGCGTTTTTCTCGAAACGATGTTTTCCAAATCGGCGTGTCAGATTACTCCTATAATTTTCATCCGATTGACTTGAAACTTTGCACAATTCTTCCCCGTGGTGTAATCTAACGATGTACGTAGGACTTTTGCTGTAGCGTTGTTATTTTTCTTTTGGTGCGCAATTTTATAAACTTCTTTAAACTTTTTTACCCTAAAAAAATTGACCTTTTTGTTCAAATGGCCGCCATTTGCTTAAAAATCGAAATTTCGTAAAATCCCTACGTACAGCATTAAAAAATATTGTTGCCAATAGGAACATTCTTTGGTTTTTTTTTCTAAGAGCCACGTACAAAGCGGAATTTGACACGCCGTCTAACGATGTTCCTCCAAAGGAGTGTATTTTGGCGCCACCTACAAGAGATTATTTTTCACTTTTTCAGTTTCAAAAAATGTGTAATTACAGATTAAAGTTACATTAATGAATGACTGAAACCGATTTTGTTTCTGCGCATTCTTTGTATGCAAAAAAAATTCATGAAAAACGCCTCCAAAATCGCAGTCAAAGGTGGTATCCTGCCTTAAGGCAGGCGTATGCACTAGAGGGTTAATGGGGGATTCCCGTGTAACCAAAATAAAAGCAAGTGATATTTACGATTTTTTTTAGAAAACTACTGATAATATATATAAAATAAATAAATAAAGAACGAAAAGTGAAAGAGCAATTTATTTTTTATTAATCGCCCAAAATTGCCGTTTGCGGATTTTCCAAAAAATAAAGCGCCAATTAACTTCGAAAATCGCCCAATTTCTGATAAAGCGCCGAATCTGGCCACACTGACCGTAACAGCGAGTAGTCCGAAAGAGGTTACGTTCAATAATAAAGACACGTGTACGCAGAGAAGCATAACCGGTACAAAGTATTCTCATTTATTCGCTCCAAAGGTGGAAAATACAAGTTTTTAATCGAGGGTATTACTACGGAATACCCGCGCGTTCGACGAGTATTTAAACGATAAAGCAAATGGTGCAGCCTGGAAAGGTATTTTCTCCCAGAATGGAAAATACGTCTGAAGCTCTTTCGAAAAAAAAATGTGCTCGCCGCCGCGGGGCATTGTCGTTTGATTTCTGAAGCTGAACGCAGCTTTCGCAGCTGCAAATTAAATAAAGCCGAAATTAAATGGAAATAAAGGGGTCTCGATCCATGGTAATATGTCGCGGCGCGCGTTTTTTCCCCCTATCGTTGGGGAATTTTTATTATCGCTGCGATCAAATAACGATGGAAATTGAATAACATTGCCGCGGGCGAAAAACTTTATCCCGTTGTCGCATTATATCGCAATAATATGCCGGCTCGGCTCGTTTTTATGCGCGCCAAGGCCCACGTTAAGGTTATAAATATTGCAGCGGGTGCGCCGGCGCGAGCGAAATGAAATCGGCCGACCAGTCACCGACGATTATGTTAAATTCCCCCCTTTTTTTTTAAATGAATATCCAGGTTTCACGCAAACGAATAGGTGGACGTGTTTTTTTTTTAATTAAGAAGTTTGGGCAACATGGTGGCTTTATTTCTACGATTCGGGTGGTCGTAAAATTTGGGATTCGTGATGTACGGGAGGGAAGGTCGTAATTTGTGGCACAAGCTGAGGTTCTTTGGTTGCGAATAAGTAATAAATGTAAAGTACTATTTTCTGTTATGAAGATATATTTTTGAGAAAACTGAATTCGAGTGTTCACCGAGTAGGGTATGTATATATCGTGTTACGGGTAGAGAAATTTTATTCTGGAGTATGAGGTTTGATGTTGGTTCAATGTTTTGATTGTTCATAATTTTTAAGGAAGATGCGTGTATAAGAAATGTGTGACAAAAGATTGGTTAAAGTCCGCCAAAAATCCATCAAATTTCAGCTAATTTTCGGTGAAATTTTAGTCAGACCTCGGGGAAACGCGTATCAAACCTGAGTCAAATATAAGTCAACCCTGAGTCAAGCCTAAATTAAATTTAAGTCAAATCGAAATTGAACCATCGTCTAGCCTAAATAAAATTTAAATCAAACTTAAGTCAAGCATAAGTTAAATTTAAGTCAAATTTAAATCAAACTTAAGTCAAGCCTGAGTAAAATTTCAGTCAAATCTAAATCAAACTAATGCCTAGCCTTTTGAAATATAAATCAAACTTAAGTCATTCCTAAGTTAAATTTAAGTCAAATCTAAATTAAACCAAAATGGCCCCTGCACAATCTAAGGGAAACCTCAATAAAACTTAAGTCAAATTTAGATCAAACCTAAGTTAAATCCAATCAATTCTACTAGGACCACTCTTCGACAAATATGAATCCTAAAATTTTTTAAACTTTAAAAAAATGATTGACAGTAAAAGATTCCAAGGGGATGAGGATTGTGTACGGTTAGATATATTTAAAAACTAACATAAACACGAAGCAGGTATCTTTTATAAACTTCTCAGTTATTTAATCAATTCATTCAATCGATTTTAACATTTGAAAGGCATTCGTTCGAACGATGCTTCGCGCTTAAAAATGGTGGGAAATGTTGCACTGCTTCCAAAGACTAGTCGGGGGACAAATGGTGGTTGATTGGTGAAATCACGGAAGCACAGTTCCTAAATTAAAGCGAAGACGCACTCGGTGTCCAATTAAAGTTTCATTCGGTCAAGTGACTACTATTCCATTTTACGTATTTGATCTTCATATTTTTTCCCCTTCGACCCCTTTCGCCACTCTGTTCCCCTACTTGTAATTACGAGTAATTACGGCTCCTATTTTCCATTCTGGCTTCGCGGTCTCTATCAATTTTCGATCTATGACTGTTATCAGGGCAAGTTGATTTTATATCGCGTCAATTGTCGAATTCAAGGTAGGTATAGTTCGCTTGCACTGTGTTTTTTATTTTAACAGAATGAAAATAATACTCATTTGTTTAAAGTGGGTAAATAAGACAAACAAATTATTTTAAAGTAACCCTCTTGTTAAGATATATTACTATAACAGTGAATATCGAATAATATTATTAGTATCTTTTTAATTTTTATTGCTGTACAAAAAAAAACTGATTTATGTTCATTCAAATGGACTTTTCATTATACTGCCACACGCAAAATGTAGCTATCACTATAAACTACTATTTACATGGTACTAGGATAGATGTACCAGTAAATGAACACGTACCAGTGAATAGACATTTTTTATTAAAACGAGTAAAATAAGTTATTAAAATAAGCAACTAATTAATTAAAGACTTTTTTTAATTTCTTGCTTCATATCCAAACAATTTTTACAGCACGTGGAATCAATCGCGCTGCAAACATAATTTTATAAAAGTGTTCATTCATTAGCCTTAAGTGTTCATTTATTGGTGCGTTTACCCTAGTACCATGTATTACTATTTTTTTTATAAAATAGTATTGTTTTCTGAGATCCCCCATTTCAAATTTTGGAGTAAACAAAACAACACATGCCTTTTAAATTTCAATTACCAAACACCCACACCAAGTATACAATACCACTGCGGTATATTCCTCATATTTCTCCCTTCAATGGAATACGTCAAATTAAAGGATGGAGGCAAATAGGAAAATACAGGCCAGCAGACTTCATCCTTCAATTACCTAATTCCAGGAGACCAAAATCGGTTCCAAGTTTATTTTCCAAACGCAATGGATCTAAATTTAAAATTGGGGCAAATATAAAAAAATTCGTGCCTCTCAAATTTCGGTTTCGACCCCCTCTGTATGCCAAGGAGAAAGAAATTAATTCCACGCTTCCAATTTCTTCCGTGGGCGCGTTATCAGAGGCTCGACATGATCGACGAATTTCACCGCCCGGCCCCCGCCTCGACCCGGCTCGAAAACAGAGGCAGAAAACAGGTGCATTCGAGACACCCCTTGCTACACTCGAGCGCAATACCGAAAGTACTAACGGCGCCAAGTGCGCGCACCGACGTCGACGTCGGCGTCGCCGTGCAGGAATACACTTCAAGTACGCTGAAGTACTAAAGTGCCGTGGCATGTCTGCCCCCCCCCCCCTCACCCAGCCTCCCACCCCCCAAGCCTGTAAGAGCGGCGTCTATACAGGGTGGCTCTACATGAACAGTTACAAGCTACTTTCTTGGGAACTATGTATCAAGGACGGCGACCGAATTCCTTTTCGGTATTTTGAAGTTCTCTGTGTGTGTGTGGAGGGGCTGGATGGGGAGGTGCATGTGTACAGCATACAGTGGGGAAGCAGATGGTCCAGAAGGATGAGAATCACATCCCATGACAGCTTTCATTATGTGGAATGGTGGTATTAACGATTTTATGGCTTGTAAGGCTATTGCGCACTTAAGAGAGGGGAGTTGCGTGCAGATACTGAAGTCTGATGCTGGGGGAGGTGGAAGGTAGAGGGAGGTGGAAGCTGTGTTTATTAACCTTTTGAATCCGCGGAATTTTCGAAACAAAAATTTTTAAATTTTTTTTTCGCATCAGTATTTATTAATTCGATATGACGTATATATACGTCGCCCGGATTCAATCGAAATACACGGAACGTATATATACGTCGCCTGGATTCAAAGAAAATATACAGAACGTATATATACGTCGCCCGGATTCAATCGAAATATACGGAACGTATATATACGTAGCCCGGATTCAATCGAAATATACAGAACGTATATATACGTCGCCCGGATTCAATCGAAATATACGGAACGTATAGGGGAAAGGTGGGATAGTTGATCAGCGGGGATACATGATCACATCAGTTTTTTACTTAATATATTGGCAATTTGTGCCTGCTGTCACGCTAGCGTGGTAATGTTTACATTATCGCAACACTTCACGTTGCAGTTTTCTTTTGGGAGCATAAAATAATGTTGTTATAAGCTTCGATCTTATTTGCAGCCAAAAAGTAAATATTTCGGTCTGCTTGTTCTTCCTCCTTTTCGAGTAAATGTTGCATTTTCAACGATTTGAAATATACTAAGTAAAAACGGCAATTTCGAGTCAATTAATGGTATTTATTAATTTATCTAAATATTTAAGGGAAGTTTAATTGTTCATCTTTTTCAAATCGAGTGCATTGAGGGATACATGATCAGTGTGTAAGGTGGGATACTTGAACAGCTGAAAATGCTCCAATAAAGAACCATAGAATGGCTAATGAAACAGAAAAATACGGCAAAGAAAGTGAGAAGGAAAATCTTTTCTTTATCATCATCTTAATCAGATGATATCTAAGTGAAATGTCTTTTAAGAATGCAGTTATGTTGTTTTATGTCATACAGTTTAATTCTTCGGTTTCATTTTTTCAGTAATTACTTCAAGTTTGTTATAGTTTACTTTCTTTTCATGATATTCCCTTTATTTCATGTTATTGACGAAGATAATAAATATTTTTTAGAAAGTTAATGTGTTATTTACCCTGAAAGTTCACTGATCAAGTCTCCCTAACCGTTTGATCAAGTCTCCCCTTCAGTGGGGGATACTTGTGCAATAACGTCACTGTCAGAAAATGTTGAAATTCTGTCATTAAAATTAGTTTTCAGCTCTCAAATTTGTCAAAGTATATTGAGAATACTCTAAGAATCACAACTTACATAATTAAATAGAAACAAAGCAAACCATTATTATTATTTCAATAAAAAAGCAAAACTGTGATCAACTATCCCACCTTTCCCCTATATACGTCGCCCAGATTAATTGGAAATATACAGGACGTATATATACGTCGCCCGGATTCAAAGGGTTAAAAAAAAGGGCTGAATATTAAAAGATTTGTTTTTGTGTGGCAGCATTTTACGTATTTAGCATCGGAAGTAAAGGCAACTCGTATATTGCAAATGTACACTTGGGCAATGTTAAAATTTACGAATTTGGAGCATAGTGGAATTTAAAGAGCGTTTAGAGTAGATTGGGTGTATTTTTGAAAGCAGAAATAAATCAAACGTTTTTAGTTTCCTTTGTACAGGGTCATCTTATGGTGTTTAATTACTGATAAGAGTAGTTGTATAGTTTTAATTAGTTGTATATTATAGCATCGTGTACTCACTGTTCTTTGTAAAGGTGACTATCTTCAGGACCTTGCCAAAACGTGTGAATATCTGCAACAGAAAAAGATATCCAGGGTTAAAATCGAAGTGTAAAAATTCCATTATAGTTACAACATATTTACATGTGTATAATAAAATTATAAAAATGTAACAATTTTATAATCGCCAGAGCTTAATTACAATTTATAATTAGCGATTATGTAATTGTTATATAAAATCTGTGCACATATCATTTAACAATGTTTGTTAAACAATTAAATTCAGTAAAACAACTCTGTTGATTATGACAATTATCGTACGCAATATGTAATTATATTCCAGTAATTTAATGTTTTTAAATTTTCCAGTTCGGCGCAGACAGATAAATAATTTCACCTTAAAAACCGATTCGCCCATTGAATAAATTCTTCCGAATTAAAGTCGACTTTTATTTATTATGTAAAATGTTTCCGAAGCGGCTCAGCTCAACTGAGATTTTCATATTTTCCAGTGGAAAGCCTCTTATGTACACATGTTCACGATATCTCTTTTGAAGAGTTTCGAAAACGGCAGCGCGCGTTCATTTTAGCAAATAAAGCGGCTCGCTCGCCAAATAATCTCCAATGTTTGTCAATTAAATAATTAACTCCATGTTCTTTCAGTAACCGATAAATGTACA
Source organism: Andrena praecox (assembly GCA_963932275.1). Taxonomy (NCBI): domain Eukaryota; kingdom Metazoa; phylum Arthropoda; class Insecta; order Hymenoptera; family Andrenidae; genus Andrena; species Andrena praecox. The sequence goes on from OZ010728.1 coordinate 36,664,629, forward strand.
ATGGGAAAAAGGGGAAACAAGAAATTTTGAATTTATGATTATATTCGTGTAATTGCAGAAAAATAAATTAGGTAGTTAATTCATTTCTTTGCGGTGTCTACTTTCAATAAGGTAATTCAAAGTTTGTCTGCCTGTAGCCGATTTTACGCCCCGGTTGCTCACAATTTGATGATGTAGTCAGGGCAAAAAAGAAATTAACAAAATTACATTCCAGTGACGTCTAATTTCATTAAACCTTGAGCAAACAATCGGTTCCAAATTAATTTATAATCGTTTCAATAAAAATTTACTGCCCCATATTAATATTTTCTCAGCTGGTCAAACACAACTGTAGATTATTCAAAGTTATATCACATAGCTACGTATGAAGCTTAACAAAAAAGAGAAATGGCGTTTACCACTCACCAAAGAGGTTTAGAATTTTCAAAAATTACGAATTCTAATCTATTGCTGCAAAAAATTCAAGATAAATAAAACATTGAAAAATGCATCAAACCAAAGATGGAAGAGTGAACGATAGACTCCTAATTCTCAAACTTTAATTGGCAACAGCAACCCCAATAGAGATGCCTTGATTAGGACTGTAACGAAAATTCGAATAATGTTAGTATTTGAATATTCGAATACAAGAGAATTTGAATTCGAGATTCGAATATTCGAATAATTAGGAGTATTCGATTATTCGAAGAAATTATTCGAATACTCGAATTATTCGAAGAAATTATTCGAATACTCGAATTATTCGAAGAAATTATTCGAATACTCGAATTATTCGGATACTCGAATTACTCGAATTACTCGAATTACTCGAATTACTCGAATTAGTCGAATTACTCGAATTACTCGAATTACTCGAATTACTCGAATTACTCGAATTACTCGAATTACTCGAATTACTCGACTAAATCCAGCTCTAGCCTCGATATTAGATCGTCTCCTAAACCCCGAATCTAGTCACCGTTATCCCTCCTTCAGCGCTGTGGCGTGCAGGGAGTCTGTAGGCCCCGCCCACTTGCGTCCTCCGCCTGAGCATGCGCATTTGAGACCTCAATGCTGTTCGGTATACCCACACACTTCCTCTGTTTATTTTACAGAATCTGCTCTAACATAAGACGCGTTATGTTGTTATTTCTGTCTATAACATTCACGCTACTGTCTATAGCAACTCTACTGGCAAAATATGTAACAACGACGATGGTTCATATAAACTTCTATACGCGCGGTTGTCAGCCCGCGGCGGAACGCCCCGAACGACACTGCTGCAAACGTTGCGGTGCAAATCGAAAATTCGACTGTAGGTAACGTTGCTTCGGGGGTTTCCGTGACATCGATCCCACGACTATGGTTACCAGCAACCCTTTTAGAATCTACTCGAATATCCTTTTAGCGGCGATTTTGGAAAGTAACTGGGGTGCGGGCTGCATCCCTTAAAACGCCAAAGTAAACTGCAGTTAATTCGCGATTGTCGCGATTTTAAAAATGCGACGAAGCAAATTCACAATCAGTGACTATCCACGATGGCAGAAAAATGAATCCTTAAGGGGACCATCCGGTCTGAAAGTCGATTTTTTTTTTATTTCATTTTTCGAATGTTCAACCTTTTAGGAATACGTGTTTAAAAGGATTTGTTGAAATTCGTAAAATTCCAGAAGTTATAGGCATTTGAGTAGCGGCAAATGCATGGGCAACAACCGGGCACTCGGCGCCTCACGTAAACCTTTAAACGCGTTTTTCTCGAAACAGTGTTCTCAAAACGGTGGGACCTGTATCTCCAAAAGTTATTATCCGATTCGACTGAACCTTTTTTTATTTTGAAGAATATACTTCTGGCTAGGGGGGAACTAGAAAAAATTACAAACAATTGAAAATTTATAATTTTCAAAGGCGTTGAAAGGACGAAAAGTACAGGGAAAAGTGATTTCAAACATCAAGTGTCGTTATTTTCTAAAAAAAAATGTCATTTTTTATTTTTTTCTAGTTCCCCCCTAGCCAGAAGTATAATCTTCAAAATAAAATAAGTTTCAGTCGAATCGGATAATAACTTTTGGAGATACAGGTCCCACCGATTTGGATCAATTTTTTTACGCCTTGACTTTAACGACTCCCCAGGGCCGTCTGCAATAATTAATTATAAAACAAAAAATTTATTTCTATAACTTAAGACATCCTTAATACAATGCAAAAAGTCCCATTAAATTATATATAGTAGTTTTCCTTTAATTAATTCCTAAAAATCACCTATTTTTTGGGGCTCTAGACCGGAAGGTCCCATTAAGTTTATTCAACGGAATATCCATCATTCAATAATACAATATTATTCCAATAATATTTCAAGTAAAGCGTAAATGAATTCTCAAAATAGGTTCCCCGTAAAAGATACCTCCATCATTCTACACGAATTTTATTCCACATTTCTAAAGCTCAGAAATTTTATCGCCAGGTCGATACATCAAATTTAGCAAATCTTATTTAAAAAGGTAAAAACTGTCGAGTACCATATAATTGCATTTTTCACAAATAATTTAAATATAAAAGCTATTTGAAAGACAACAATTTTTCAGATATCCAGCTTATATTATCAGCGCAAGTACACACGTGTGTATCCATCGCGGGATATAATAAATAAAAATTTCATTCTCCCCGGATCCTCGTTTGAAACGGGGCAAAACAGAACGCAGGGACACGGTAATGCCACATAATTGCTTTTTCATATAAATAACAAAAGGATCGCGGGGTCTCCCGTGTATTTTTATCCGCTGGAGAACAGCCACAGGGCGGCACACTGCGGAACAGAATATAAATTAGGGAACGCGCAGTGATACGTGCACTGGCGCAATTAAAATTTTAATCTCCGTCTCAGGGACAATAACTGCCGCATTATCATCCTCGATTAAGTACCTCCAGCGACGTTGCAATTGCAAAATGCTCGTGTAACGCTGCGACAAGCTGGGCCGCGGTAAATCTTATTTGAAATATAAAATGTGGAATAACAATTTGGGAGGGAAGTAAGTAATAACGACTTGCAACGGAAACAAGTAGGAACGATATTAAATAAAAGTGGATAATATCCATTTGAAATATTTCTTTTATATGTAAGAATCATATTTCGAGTTAAATCGCGATCAATTTATTTAAACGAACAGGAATTATGAGGAATAATGTTTATTAAGAAATAGTGCCTTTTAGTATTCTATTTTCAGTGTAATTCGGTGAGAAATTAAGTTATAATTGTTTTTTTTAAGCGAATGATATTTACTTTTTGATAAGTTTGGTTAAAATAATTATAATCATTTGAAGTTAATAAATTAAAAATGTGTGAATTACTAGCTTCTAATTTTTATGCTTGAAGTTCTAATAATAATAGTGTAGGTACATATATGTATATATAGTACATATAGTACATATATATATATATATATATATATATAATTTTTCTAATTTTTATGCTTGAAGTTCTAATAATAATAGTGTAGGTACATATATATATATATATATAGTACATATATATACATGTACTTCAAGCATAAAAATTAGAAAAATTATATATATATATATATATATGTACTATATGTACTATATATATATATATAGTATATTTAAGAAATTAAATTATAAATAATATAGCAATAAAATCACAAGCTCCTGCAATCGCTCTGAGCAGTGCATTTATTATTCCCAAGCTATAAATGTCGATATTAAAAATTTAAAAATGACACAATGATTTTAATATTTTGCAATTCTCTTTCAAACTGTGCCACAATTCTCATGCAATTATGAAAAATCATTGGATAATTGATTGATAGCAGCAAATTTCCAGTGAACATCTCCATAATTTCCCTTCTAATGGATATCGTTTAATTAAATGTCCTCGCCAACGAGTAGCGACCATAAAAATAATTAATTACCCGAATAAATACGCTCGTATCGATTCGATGATATTCCATATCGATTTCCTGTCTTGTCGAATGTTTTATTGGCGGCGCTAAGTGGATTTGTAATTACGAATATAAACAATGAAACGATTTTTCATTGTATTACTCGAAGCAAAGTTACAATGAATAATATTAATTATAGACATGTCTGTACATGCATTTATTAAATTTAGAAACCACATTCAACAGTTGCATATGCATTTCCTGATATTTACAATATTGAGCCTCGATATTATTGTTAATATATTCAGGAAAATGTATGTTCATCACGAACCACAGGTTTTGGGGTACACAAAAGTGCTTAAAATCCACTCTCGATTCCAAGTAAAATCAAAATTAGAATACATTACTGAATGTAATTTTCTAAATATTCTTTACACCCCTTAAAAGCAAATAAAACGAAGCCACAAACGGAAACTGACCACTTCAGAAGGGCACGCATAATGGCCGACAATTTTCCCTTTATAAAAGTAAAAAAGAATAAACCTCCCAATCGATTTATTCTAATTTTTCAGTACCAAATTTTTTGTTAAATTTCTAAATATTCTATTAAAATTAACATCAAAATACTTTAAAAGAAAAAGGGAGGAACATGGTTGAAAGGAAGTATTAATAGAAAACAAATGGTAACAAAAATTATTGAAGGAAAAATGGTTATTGTTATTAACAATTTCGATTCGAAAACTTTGCCCAGGAATTCATACGTAAAATTACCAAAGCTTTTGTTACGCAGCAATTCTCTTTCGAATTTTTCTTTCCAAATTCTCTTTCGACGACCATCGACATTAATTATAATGCAAAAGTGGCGCTTTATTTTCATCTCGCTGATTTAACGTTAAGCTCGCAGAAATAAAATTCATCTTTTGATCCGGGAGTCTGGATGAAACATTGAATATTCAATGCAAGCTAAAAAACACGCGATACCGCTTGCATTAGTATCCCCTCTGTAAATCCCACCCCTCTTATCCACCCTCGCTTCAATTCCATTCACAGTTTCACATTTTTCGCTTCGCGTCGTGCGATGCAATTCCATGAGATTTTATTTATTTACAGAATGGATTACACGGGTCGATGCTTAGAACGATTTTTGTCAGCGTGGAAACAAAATTACTAATGATAACACAGAAATATGACTATAATGATAAGGAAACAGTTAAAAGAATTCTAAATCTTTTTTTGAGGAAAGACTAGATGCGTAAATTATGTTCAGGGTTATTTCGTTAAACTTTTATAACATTTTTTGTGCATACTAAATGTTAAGTTCCAATTGTGTGGTGGGTATTTATTCAAATTTATTGGATGGGGAATGGTAGAGCAACTAGGAAAGTACTGGTGATATTGTGTGTTTGTATCAACCTTTTTCTAATGCAGTGTAGATGCAATGATCATTTGAAAATAAAATAATGAAAGCCATTTAAAAACTCCACAACAATTTCGAATTTTGATATATATCGATTAGGTTACTGTGAATCTCGAGGGTTGATTATTTGAATTCCTGCATAAATGTTTTTCATTCATCGACGATATAGATTCATGTCAATTAAAAAGAATTTCGGCTTTTTTATGTCAGTCAAAAATCGGATCCCCAAGGATGTACACAATTCGAGAATTCCGACGGCGCGTTGCTGCGAAGATATACCAATAAAACAATGTCAAATGAATTATTATTTAATAAAAAAAAGTTTTCTTGCTGTCTGAACATAGGGTAGATTTCCCAATTACTGCCAGTGTCCCAATTACTGCCACTTGATTTATTATATGTAATAAAAGCGTAACGTATAAAAAGAAAGGTACAAAAAATAGTTATTATTAAATGGAGATTCTGATTTACATTAAAATAAAAAAATATATGTACTCATATGTACCTAGGACAAGATGATTTTGAGGTGACAGTTATAGGTACACAAGGATCGCTCGCGAATTTTAATTAATTATTAATACATTCTTCTGATTTAATTCATAAAACTATTTTTTTTAATGAAAGAGATGTTAAATAATATTATGTTTCAAATTGAAACAATTTTTAAGTCACACAACACGCGAAATGATTAAACGGAGTTCGGTTATAATCTTAAGGTGGCAGTAATTGGGACATCTACCTACAGTAAAACACCCTTGAAGTTTAGGAAAAAAATTCGCTTTGTATTTGTTGAGAAAATAATTCTTAAAAATCACCGTGTTTTCAGCGCCCTAAACCAGCTTCTCCCCTTAATTCATAGGTACCAATTATTTTGCAATTTCGCAAAATCACTAAATATTTTACACTATTACGTCCCATGCGTTTACTGCAGCCGAAAAGACTTGACTCACCCTTACTCGTTGTTAAACATACAATTTTACACAGACTCTATTCATTCCTCGTATCGAAAAGCTCTGTCAACAATTAGCATCCCCTATAACAATTATTCCACTAAGGTAAGCAGCAGTGAAGAACTGCAATAAAAATAGCTTAACCAGACGTGACACGAACCGAAACAAGAACCGCGACAAATGAGAGCAAAAGGGAGCACCGACGGGACACGAGGAATCAATGCAACCCTCCAGTGTACCATTCAAAACGCTAATTATTTAAGCTCGACCCTTATTTCCCGCAAACGAACCGCTCAAACGTAACGCGCTTCCGGCTCCCTGCACATTAGCGGGATCCGTGAAATTAACCAGAAAATGAACAGGGCAACTACACGCGGGGGTAAGGGGCGCGCGTAACGGGCGGCATAAAGCTTCCCTAATAACAATAAAAATCGCTACTTTCCGCGTGCGTAGGATGCTCATTGTCGTTATGTGCTCGCGTTGGTTCGGGGTATCGCTCGTTTTTAGGGTAATTGTGTCCGGATTCCAAGTCTCTTGAAGGGTCGATGAGAAACAACGAGTACCTACGTGTGGTAAATTTTTAGGTGCGTAATTTTTAACAAAGAACATTAACAATCTCTGGCTTTGATGAGATTTAGCATATGGGTAGAGTTACAAAATATCCGAGATATAATTTTTTCTTGTCCGTTGATATTCACCCCGAAGGATTAAAACCGCCCCCGATTGGAGGGTGGAGATCGTATTCAGTTGGATTTCTTGGAAACTAATGGCGGCAGAGAAAAATCTTGAAGGCGACAAATGTTAGGTATTTAATGAGCAATAATGTGGCCTAGATGAAAATTTCACTAAATTATAGGTGGCGCCACTGTAGTCGGTCTAAGATTACGAGACCAAGAAATTTGTATATTTATTCACGTATTTTGTTTCTAATGACTGTTTTGTTTTATACCATTCACAAATTATTCGAATTTTTTTTTTGGGCTGAAGTGTTGAATTTTTCCAATAGCTTACACAGATGTTGGCTATCGGAGGGTCGGTTTTGTACTCTATGATGGAATCTTTAGGATATTTCAAAGATTTGCTTTTAATATTTTAAAGAAAATACGATTCCGTTTCTCTTTCTCTTTTTGTTAGTACCAACGATAGCGTTATTGTTAGTTATTAGCATAAACACCGGGGCTGTTTTGTGCACGCGTGACAAATTTGCGTATTTTTCTTTTCACGAACATTTTTTTTAGGGACGCGTTGTTCGACCGAGCTTCTGTTTACGCCCGCGATGACCGTCCACGCGAAACACTTCCCGAATCCTTCGGTTTTCCACCCCAGTGTCGTTGGTTCGTTTGTTTTTTCAGACACGTTTTAGGTCGAAAGTGGTGGGTTTATTTATTTTTTCTGGTTTCATGGTGATCACGTTGCCCCGACAAGCTGTAAATTCTGTGAACACGCGTTGGCAAGTTTATGTACGCGCTTTGGCGGTGGAAATTCGAGATGCGGGATCGATCGAGGGGCAATCTTGAACGGTGCTTCTTTTAATTGTTGCAATTAGGGGCGGAATGGGAGAAAATTTCTAGCAATTAACGTAGGAGGGGAAAATTGAAAATTACGAGTTAAGGGTGCATTCCCGTGTTTAGGATTTTTCTGACAGAAAACTGTAACGGATAAGGTAAAAAGTCTTTTTGGCATTGATTTCCACATATTTTAAGATGATTAAAAAATATTTTTTGTTGTTGTTTTTCTCGGATATAATCGTAAATAAATAGCTATAACTTTGACGGCGATAAAACTACGGTGTACCTGATATTTCAAGATAGGCTCATCTGAAATCAAAAATCGAAAGTTCTTTGTAAAATATATGAATATGGTTATCGTATTACCATTCGCTAGTGCAGAATAATGAAAATTCGATGATTGGTAGATGTTTTAGTAAAGGCGTCCTAAAACCGGTATTTTTTTATTTAGCTGAATAAAATCGAATTGAGTGAACCAAAACTTATGGAAGTGGGTAATACGATAGCGAGTTCATTTACGAAAAGAATCCCGAAAGAATTTTTTAAATCCGTCCATTAGTTTTCTTTATGTACACCGTTTATTTATCACCGTTAGAGCGTATAGCTAAAAAACATTATTTGTCGTCATAAAATTCTTTAAAAAAAATTCTAAATTTTTTAAGGAATTACGCGAGAATATTTTAAGTATTGTAGGTACTTTTGTAGATTCCATTGGGATGCTGCAGTAATTGTTACATGTTTAATGCTATTGAACATTTACTGTATTCAGTCTGCATACTATAATTAATTATTATTGATCATCTGATGTGGATAGGAAAACCTGTAACTATTTCGAGAAATGCAAGCATAAATATTTTCACAACCTTCACACAAATGTGCCACATATGTATACCTTTCGCGTATTACTTATTTAAACTATGAACTAAAATACGAGAAATTTAAAAATATATACTGAAACAATTATGCAGCGGAATGCAAATAAATATCTTCTAACCTACATACCCAATAAGCAACGCAAGAACTGTCCAACAATTTAATAGTCAACCGAAAAAATTAAAAAAAAAAAATTAAAACCCACTTCAAAAAAATAAAAATGCGCTAAAAAGTAAAAAATAATTTCTTCCCTTATTTAATCTACGACTCTCATATTTCTTAAACCGGCGCCAGATTTACACAGTGCAAGTGATGAGGCGCCGGTTGGAGAAGTCGGTTGAAAATTACTGCTAAAATTCTATACCCTCTAGTTCTCCACGTGTAATTCTATAAATAACCACGGCATGCCTCGCGTCATTTAATCCGCAATAAAATCGTAATAAAGACCCTGCATCAAAGCCTACAGAATTTACGTCGCTATGCCCCCACCGACGGTTAAAAGGGATCGCAGGGAATATTGTTAACAATTCAACCGAAACACTGCTAGCGCACGCTATTGTCCCTCATTGTCTCTCACCTCGGCGTTTCCAAGCGCGCAGATAACGCTGCGCGCGATTTCCACCGTGCAACGTCAAAAACGCAGAGCATCGGAACGTGTTTTCGTGGGGTCATTGATACGCGCGCAACGTTTCGATTTTGCTATTTGAATTTTTGTCGGTCGCGTTTCCGTCTGCGTGCGTGCCCGGCCTGCCTCTGGCCGCCCGAAAATCGTGCAGAGCCGGTCGTTGTTTACCGACCAGCTGCAATGAATTCCGAATGATAATCGTACGCGGGAATATTTCTCGATCCACAACGATTCGCGGAAGAGGCCTATCGGATTTTCATAAATGAATTATACGCAAGGGAGAGCCGGATTTTCCGGTCGAGGGACGGCTGCCAGGCTGAATTTCGATTCTCGCGCCAGCAACGGTGATCGCTAGGTTACATCTGCTCGCAAACAATTTCTGATTTATGCAAAAATTTGATCACGATTTGTCGAAATGGATTTTGCCAGTAATGGTACTGTGATGGCTTTTGGGAAATAAGTTCGCGTGATTCAGTGATCTATAAAGAGATTTAAGTACCTACTTTTTGAAAAAATTGAGAACGCATATGAAAAATGTACACCCTTTTCCTTAATATTGAAAAGTACAACAATTATGCGTGTTATCTTTGTATAAGAGCGTGTTTGGAAATGTACATTATATCAAATATAGAAACAAGGTTACCATAGATAAGTTACATTTAAATTATAATGAACTAGATTCTATTATTATTAAAAAGTTATCCACACTTCTTTTGTACAGAAGAACAACAATATTGTAAGGCCGTTATAATAAATAACTACCTAAAGGAGCATGTATCCGCCGCAAAATCTTCAAATACACACGCAACACGTATTAAAATTAGCAAAACTTCAGTCAATTATCATTCCGAAGTTACTCACACTTCGTCTATTAACGAAACGTGTGTGGCAGCGCTGGACTTCCTCCTTTAAAATGGATTTTGTTTCAAATCGATACGACTTATGGTTCCTGAGATATCGTCGTTTGAAGAGGAGCCTAATTTATAGTGCTGCACTAGCTCCCTCTGCGGCAGCACTGACCTACCGCGCCACGGCCAAATGTTGAGGCTGGTCAGTTACGCCGCATATGTACTATTACTTTAAACTCTTATATCTCAAGAACTAATGAACGTATCGGCGTGAAACAAAGTGCATTATTAAGGGGGCTAGTTCATCTACCACTTCAGAATATTTCCACTAAAAAATTCATCATTTTTCTCAAACTATTTTGCATCCCAATCTAACATTGCAATATTTGAGGGAATTAAATACGTCGATATGAAATACAAACGTGACAATTAATACAGTCAGTCTTAAATTTGAAATAACAGTAGTACGTAGATACACGAGTCTCGTGTGCAACTGTCTTTATATACGTATTTAAATTCGATAAACTCCACCACATTGTGTAATAGTATTCTAAATATTCTAGTTAGGTCCTGCTACTAAAAATTTCGTTGATCTACACATGCTAGAAGACAAAATACAGTAAACAGTTACTGCCACATGCACTATTCACTTTCATACAAATTTCAATTGTAGAATATCTTTCCTTCATGAATTCCAAAGTACATTTAAATTATTAAAGACGTTACGCGAACCACCCGTCTCGTATATAAACAATAAATCGCCAAATAACCATAGTAGCGCTTTACATTAAAATAAAAATGGGACACAATCAAGCTCCGCATATTAAAGTTATAAACTACGCGAATGCCTCGAACGGGATCACAGATTTCCGAGAAATCCGCGGGATAAACAACCCAAATAATAATACGCCTTCGAGTTTAAATGCCGCGCGATAGGATATTCGATATAATTAATTAAAACCGCCTGCGCGGCCGGTGAGCCTGGAAATCCGACAAATTTCCCGACGGCTCGTCGGATTCTATTTATGAATCGCGGGAAATCGATAACGTTTCTTTCGCCGGCGGCAATGCTGCGTGTGATTCACGTCTGTGTGCGCGAGCGTGTGCAAGTGGTTTTGTTTAATTATTGCCGATGGTTATTTCGTCTGTTCGTAACAGTTATTTCGCCATCGGTGACAGGCTATTTGTTGGTGCCGTCATGTTTTTAGGCAGCCAACCCTTCTTGCTTTGCAATCGCAGACGGCAAGAGTAACGATAAATAGAAATGTTAAAATCGTCCGAAGTAGATAATTTCCATTAATCTTTTAGCAGCCACGTCGTAAACTGTATTCACATTGAAAATCCGTGTTAAAACTCACAATTTTTTTAGTGGAAATTTTATAACAAAGTCATACAGGTATTTAACACGCTCGGCGATTAATTTGTGGAATAAGTAATCGAAAGGAATGCAATAATACTCGCGAAAAGCTGATCTTCAACGGAGTCTACTGGCTTTGAAAATTGATCCACAGATTTCATGATATCCCAACATATCTTTATGGGAATTACGAATATCAGCGGTCCTTCTGGAATCTGAGATTCGTTAGAAATGAGCTGCGCCTGCTGGTAGGATTGAATCACCATAATATCCGCGTCGATATTCGATCCACGATGTTCCCGACCGCGACTTTTCAGCGCTCGCGAGCTCTCGTGGAAAATCCCGCGGGAAATCAAGACCTCAAAGGCTCGTCCGTGTGCACGTGTGTCGAGAAATGTGGGCACGTAGCCGAGAAACGTTCGCCGGCGACAACGGCGTAATTTTTGCTGAACATTTCTCCGACCGTACCATCGAAACGTTTTTCCGAACGATCCTTCGACCTAATTCCTGCCTCGGGTTCTGGCAACTTCGCTTGGGAGAACCAGTAACTTTTCCTTCTTGATACATTCTTCCTATTGTTGGATAATTTGTTTTGCTTTTAATCTGGAGACTTGCTTGGAAATGTTATTTCGTTGGAACATTCGATTCTTTGAAATTCGAGGTATATATATTATATATATAGGTCTGTATATTCGAAAATGGGTATCGAAATTTGCAGTAATAATGTTGTATTGTTATTAATTGACGACACTATTGTTTTGAGAGTCCTTTAATAAATCTAAATTTGTTATCCCCACGAGAATAATTATCAAGATTGATAAAATTCATATAAATAAAGTTCTACATTCAATTTTGATTAATTATTTGGCAGCATTCATATGGAATTAATTTGCAATACATTTTTAGTTATTATACACTTTAGTTTCTTCAATTTGTGAAGAAATTAAGACAACCTTCCCTTTTTTAATATGAAAATTCTAAAATTTAAATTTGTGTGGTTCTCTTGGCTCCTGTTGAAAACACTTTGTTCCCAAACCTTATCAATCAACAATGCCTAATCAGCTTTCCAGCCAAAATTCCCTGTTCGATAAGGTACAAAACGTCAAGCACGTTAACAAACGTTATGCCAAACGTGCTCAGATTACATCACGAGTCCTAATACCGCTTTCGCAATCGGAATATATCGATTCTCGTCGATATTCGACAGAACTGTCAGCTGTACGTTGCGCTTGCGTTGACAATGACGTGACTTAGCGCCTAACTATGACGCAAACTATGCTGGTAATACTGACAATCATGCGAACGAGATCAGCAATTGTATATTCAGCTGAAATTTCCATTTTTATATATAATCATCGAATTATGATTCTCTACATATTCTATCCAAATTGCGAATTTTTAGAAACCATAATAATGATATGAATAATACTTCCGTATTATATTAACCAAAAATAAACCAATGCTGAAATAATATGAGCCTATTTGCAGGAAGAGACGTAGGTAGTTCGCAGATCTTAAGTCGAACCCTGAGAATAATATTAAAATACTAATAATAATAGAAAAAGAATATAAGCACTAATAATAAGAAAATAATGATACTAATAGAAAAAATATAAATACTAATAGTAACAAAATACTAGTAATAATAGAAAAAGAATATGAATACCGATAATTACAAAATAAAATAAAATAAATAACCTTATAACCATAGATTTCCATTAAATTGCCATTTTTACGTCATTCTTCGCGGAAAAATTATTTCAAATAAATAATCAAGATATCTGTAACCAATCACTTCGTATTGGAGAACGCGTTCGGAACAATTTAACTCGTGTCAAAAATTCGAAGCTAGAAATATTTTACTCCAACAGTGACTAACAATGAGTTCCGGTCCAGAGAACCTTTCAGGCTGGGGATGTTACAGGGATCCTCGAGCGTCACCCCCTTCAGCCTCGCCAAACCCTCCCTCACGGTCAGCGTTACACATCGTCGACGCAGAGTGGTGACCCGTCGTACATATTGATTGATGTAACAGTTATTAATTCCCGTTCTCGATTATCGACGCGCGGTATCCACGCGACGAGCCCCGTAACGCAATAACGTGCAATAATAGTAACGTAATTTCGCCCCTGTGCCGGCGTCGGCGATCCGCCATTATTCATGATGTAGGTACACGCGAGAAACGACACTGGGAATACGACACACATTATGGTTTCAGCTAATCCTCCCTCTCAGCCCCGCGCCTCGCCATATTGGCGATAAGGGTTTTCTATCTGCGAAGGGATATTACATGTCACTGAGTAATTAACGAGTGGGACAGGAAAGTTGGACGAGACGTGTGTGCAGCGTTTTAATTTAAATCTCAGCTGTGTGCTGTAGAACGAGCTGAGGAGAATCCTGGGTGTAGATAAATACTGGAACGTTACAAAAAAAATTTTTTGGCACCTTTTCCTTCCTCTCATCCTTGAGGCCAGGTTTCATAATCTAATCTTTCCCATCCTGGCAAATCTGGGAAGCACGAAGAAGCTCAACAAGTCGTGGAACCTATTTACGAAAACCCTACCACAGATGGAACTGCTACGGCTAGGGAAATGTGCGAGAGGATGCGCGCAGAATATTCAATGAGAATCTAAATGACAAAAAATTCGAGCCCCGCCTCGAAACACCATGTCAGTAAATGTAGAATTTATTGAAATAGTTGTGTGCGCAACAGTAGAAACATTCAAAGGTGGCAATATCGTATATTTGAATCTGGGGGGATCTGGGAAACCCTGCAGAACATTACAGCATAGGGAATTTGGCTAGAAAGTACTGCGCGAAGAACAGTTTGTATCGTGACAAAGGGCAACGGGGAAGCCTGAATTGAACATAATCATGCTTTTCGGATATTGCGAGATTAATAAAAAAAATTGATTTCATATTTCTTACTTGCCCTTTCACAAGTAATAATCACCTCCTCGTTGGCCATGCACAGTTGGCAACCCTGCGTGAAAATAAATAGCCTTGCCAAAATTTGTACTCGTGCCACCATCTAACAAAAACTGGCTTCTCCAATAATCTCTTAAAAACATCCCCGATAAATGTATTCAAATGTGCAAATACCCAGGTACAAAATAAAACCTAACCTCAAATAAAGCCCAATCTTAAATATAGCCTGTATTAACCGGTTAACTGGCAATGTATCATATATGATCAAACAAAAATCTGGCCAATTCTGGCAATGTATCATATATGATCAAACAAAAATCTGGCCAATTCCGGCAATGTATCATATATGATCAAATGGAGTAACTTTTTTGTTTTTCAATCGATTTGAATGAAACTTGGTATGTAATGGTTTTTGGGGTCGCTGAATCTGAATTTCGCATCGGAATGGTAAAATTCAATATGGCAGACTCAAAATGGCCGAACCAAATTGGCTGACAAATATTAAAATACTATCGGAATATAGAAAAATTGTATATAGGGGTTTTTGGGATCGTGGATAAAAAAAAAGCACTTGCGGTGGAATTTATGGATGAAGAATTCAGGTATAAAATTATTCGAAACTTTTTCGTAGAAAATAAAAAAACTAAAAAATTAAACCCCCAAACCCTTATTTTTCAGGGGTTGGGGGTGGCATTGAAAAAAGTAACTGCTGCAATCGAATTATAGACAAGAAAACTTCACAAATAAAAAAAGGTTTAGTAAAGAATTGACAAACTCACCCCTAAATTCTATTTTTTTAGGGGTTGGGGGTGTCAGATGAAAAAAATTACCCCCGGAATCGGTTCAGCGACTCAAAAAAACCCCTGTATACCAAATTTTGTGTGATTCACTTAATTATTCGATGGTACCAGTTTGGGCCCGAATAGTGAAAAGGACCGTGCCAGTTAACCGGTTAAGCGAGTAAATAAACGAATTCTAATCCCTGCGAATGCAGAGAACTGTCGATGTTCTCCGTGACATTTAATCCCATGAAAATAGTCAATGGTTCAACAAAACAATCGTTTCAGACGTCCCTGCATCTCAGCCGAAAATGCCGCCAATAATGCCAGGGAATCGTTCGCGATAAATCAAGTCGAAATCGTCGAATCCATTTTTCCCCGCGAGCCCCGCGGCAAGGAAAGCCCTCAGGATCAATGACAGACAAGCCTGCCCTCCTCGTATTCCACGCCCGAACAACTGGAACGATCGAATCGTAACATTAGGAAGCTGCCTGGCTTCCCATTAATCATCGATCCGAAGAGAGGAATGATTAATGCTTCCCCTTCGTCTCACCTTCTTTCCCCCATTATTTTCGCGATTTACCCCTTGCGAATGGTTCAGGACGATTTAGAGCGCTTGTTGCCTTTCCACGAGTCGCGTTCGATGATAAATTCCGTGTCAGTTTTATCCTCCCGAATCAGGGATCCGAGGAGGGCTATATGCCTCTGATCCGTTTTCAGAAGTCGACAAATACCGTTCGAATTAATGGACGTTGCGTGTTGTCATGCTTTCTTGCACGTTCTGAAGAGAGGGCACAGTTTCACCATCATTTATTTATTTATTATCAGCTTCATGTTCCTCTTCGTGTTCTCTTTGAGGTTAGGTTCGTAACAACGTGGTAGTGCACCTCGTCCCAGCACGGTAGTTATTTATTTAACGTTATTTTTCTTGTTAGAATTCGTTATTACTTAACATGTATGCAGCGGGTGGAGATATAGTAATATGTTTAATTTTTGTATGCTGATCGATACGATCGATATTTCTGTTACCGACTGTTGCGACACCTACGTGGTTCTTCTTTTGTTTTAGTCAGTGTAAGTAAGGCCGCAGCAGCGCGTAGGCCAAAAGAGGTTATGTTCAATAAAGACACGTGTATATAGAGAAGAAGCATAACCGGTAGAAAGTATTATCATTTATTCCTTGAAACGGTGGAAAATATAACATGGTGCAATGTAGACTATATAAAACCTAACCTATAATTAGATATTATTACTTTTGACTTTAGAATCTCGTATATCAAATTTTTGGGTTCTATTAATGAACTAGTTCGTCAGGTTCCTTACTTTCCAGTAAGAAGATTTTAATACTCGCAGCAAAGCAAAGATAAAGTAACACTGCCCACTTCCAGGTACCCAACTGACTAACCAACCTCCAGAAGAGTCATTTCCAACGGCCTAATATTAAGCAAAATAAAACGAAACTAAGCAAAAGACCGAACGACCCTAATTTCCATCCAGGCTGCACGAGCCCGCCCGAAATTTTTACCCCAACCGAGGGCTGCTCCCAGGGGTAGCCTTTAATAAGGCGGGATTTAAGGCGTCCCAGGTGGCGGGGGCCAGCGCAGACACCTCGGGTGCGTTTATGTCAATGCGGCCTAGAGGAAGGAATTCCTCGACCCATTTGAACCAGGGAGCATAAACGCTGAGAGGCCGCGCCGTCTACGTTTACTGTCTTCGACGGAGCGACGTTACGACCGGTTCTACCATTCAAGCTTCGGCCCTTGGTCCAAGGAGGCGGCCGGGGGGCCGAGCAGCGCGAGAAGAAACGGAAAAGGGGACGTGTACAGCGAGAAATTACCGCGGGGAAACGACTGGTTCCGAGAGCTCAGGGATAGTTTTACGGCCCTCCATCCGCCGACTGTATAATCCGATTTACGGAACAAGCTCGCAGCGAGCACGAATCGTTGTGTACGGAATAATGCTCTCGTCCACCGTTTTTCCTCTGCTGCCCTTTTTCTCCCTCCTTGCTCGCGCTGTTACGCCGCTCGCAACCCTGAGGGCTGGTGCTTTCATGCTCCGCTGCGCACTAACCGATCGCCCTGAAAGCCGACAGTTCTTCCGCTCGTACCCCGTTCGCATGATGAATGAAAGGGGGATCGATTGGGGGGGCTGGTGATTTTACTCCTTCCCTTTCTTCATAGCTAGCTCCAGTCGCGAAACTCTGCCCTGTGGAACCCTCTTTTTACTTGCGCAGGATAGGTCTGGGCTACGACTATGTCAACCATGACCTTGGCGATACTATTCGCTGCTATGTGTAGGAGCTAGCTTTTGGGGACAGTGAAAGACTCCCTTGGCTAGATCTAGGCTAGGAGGATGTTAACCGTCATCGTGGAAACATCACCTCCGTCTCTCTGTGGGGGCTAGGTTTTAGGGACAATCTAGCTCCGGGAGCTTTTGTCCCAGGTGGTCTTCCTTTGGTCAGGTCTGGGTTAGGATGATGTGAAACTTTGAGGCTACCGAACGAATCGTTAGTTAGCTCATGGGATGCCCCTCATATCGCGCCAAGCGGTCACCGCGGGGTTTTAGTCGCTACCAGTGTGACCTAGGGGGGACCCAGTGTCTATTGAGGATTTCCCCACGTAAAAAGAAAAGGAGGATGGTAACTATGAACTTGGGGACGCCATGTCTTACTATCCGTAGCGGCTAGCTTTGGAGACACATCAGTTGTAGGTATTTGCTACAATTAGTCATCCTGTGGGAACGTTTTGGCGCTACTTATGTGACGTCTTGTGAAAAGCTTTGTGTATGTTGTTGATGAGATGCCAGCCAACAACTTAGAACTGACGCTTCCCTTTCTTTCCTGTAGGTTTATCGGTTTTCTAAGTGTTTGCTACAGTCGCTGATAGGTGTTTTGTGATACTTTGCTTTGAATATTGTGGTAGCAAACTTTGGTACCCGATTATGGATCCATGTCAATCATAATCCTCCCGCTGAAGATGTCTTATGGTGTTTGATATTAACAGAAGCACTCCAGCAACCACTCCAGTGGACACCATCGTCGAAACAGATGGCGCCACGTCCAACAGAAGCCACTTTCCAAGGCTCAGACTAGTAATGTATTAATTCACGTTACTTAATAACCGTCGGTTATGCAGCGTTGCGGTGTTGCAGTTTTTCCAGCGCCTAGCGGGAAAGAAGGTACCGACGAGGAAGAGACTATTAAAACTTTCCGCGATCAATGGCCTTTCAACGGATACATTATGTTAAGTTCACGGATCGTTAGAAATTTTAAAAGCAGAGCCCCCTCTCTAGTTGCTGACTAATAGCATCCAGCTGGATTACCAAGTTTTCACGGCGCCAATTTAAGAACTCCGGTGTACACCTGAACACCGTACTCCCTCTTTAAGGCACCCTTCCTTCTTTCGCTTTCACTGAGGTACAGAGGGTGCAAGTGGGTGGCAAGTTAGGGGGAACAATTTTTACGGGATTTATTTGACCCACGAAACGACAAAGGATTCGCCAAAAAACTGTTCATCCGACCTGTTGAATAGTGTTCAAAGAGTCCTCAGAAGAGCAAGCGACTACTAGTGACTTTTTTGTAGCCCTAAGAGACTCCAGAGGCTTCTATCAGAAAGACCGTCAATCAGTACTTAAATTTACAGAGTTCAGCATCATTATTACCGTATTATTTACTATGTATTTCACATTGAATCCTAACCTAACACCGCCAAAAGTAACTCCCATGACACAAACAGGGGCAACAGCTGTCCGTTGCAGCACAATGACCGTCTCGAAGCGGCGCTGGTGGCGCCATCGGTCAAAATTTCCGGTCACCAGACGGAAATCGACTTAGCACGATGGCTGAGCGCCGGTTAATCTTTCGAAACGATCGCGGTGCGTGTAAATCCAGGCCAGCAGCGAAATTGCCGCGTAAGCCTACTTACGCAGCCAAATAACGGGGCAATGGCCGCCCGTGTAATCCGGAAATGTTTTCTAGTCGGTCCATTATCGGCTTAGGGACCCTTGTCCCCGCGCCCACGCGGCCCCGTCCACATAGAAATCCGCCGCGTGCTTATCGAAAAAGCAAGCATGCGTGAAGCAACCGCGCCGCAGCGCTGATGGCAACAACCAAGCGGACAACGAAACGCCTGTAATCTTCGGGAATTTCAATTCGGTGGGAGCGAAACGCGAACACGTTAATGCACGAGGATTACCGCCAGCCGTTCGCGCGGAAGATGAAACGGTGGTCGTCCGAAGGTGGAGTTAACCCGAGTCACCTTTGGTGGCCCCGAGTGTTCATTCGAATCACTTTTCAGACATCGGTAACCGTGGTAGTGTCGAGTTTGGTTTCTCTTCTACAAGGCGTTCCGCGGAGCAGTAAAATATTGTTAACAAAACTTTGTCCGTTTCAAATAAAGAACGACTTGCAGTAAAGAAATTGTTGAAAATTCGTTTCCACTATTAAAAGATTAAGATTATTTTGAGTTTTTGAAATGGAAACATAGGATGTTTACACTATAATATTGCAAAGGATGTTATGGGGTTTCAGTGGCGCAAGGTTTCGAGAAATGCTTGGAAAATCATTGCGATACTTTCAGCAGGATCGAATAAAGAATATCAGATGACTCGTCGAAGGCTCCAACAAAGGATCCTTGAGGGGAAGTGCTTATAAAGCAAACTCCAAACTTGATTTATTTTCAAAGTAAACATAAATCAACCCCGAAACATTCAGGGACTCCGGGACGATACTTTCGATGCTGTACAAAAATTATTCTCGCGAAAAATCCCTCGGCGTGAAAACACGCCCACGCCACCCAACGTGTTTAGGAACTTTGAGGGGTAACACCACGATGATAGGCCAAAAATAGTATAATCATTTTGAAGGTGATTTTAAAGGAATCGACTTTAGAAGGAATGGCGAACATTTGAATTTTCTCATCATCTTGAATTTTCTAGCAGAAAAAGTATTGTTTTCAAACGTTTGCCATTCTTTCAAAAATCAATATTTTTCGAAATCCTGGGTACTTCTCTAGTATTTAGTGTGTAGATTGCAAAACTTTTTGTCTTTTTGTTCTAGGTCCTACGGTGTGAACGTGAAGAATTCCTCGGCGGAATGTGCCGCCATTTCTCGTTAAAAAAACTGAAAAGAATATTTTTTTGGTCTTCTCTATACATATCATAAGAACCTTATATATATTTTTAATTAAGTTCATTAATGTCTTTAAAATCGCCTCCAAAGTTACCCTACCATTTTTGGTCTACCATCGTGGCCCTTAGGGGTTCGTGTCTAGTTGGCAGGCGAAAATGAACGTGATTTTCGAAAAATTTTTGTGTATATTTTTGCAACTATTTACTTATTTAAAAAGTCCATATATTCAGCAACTCTCGGTGATTTTGTTATAAAAAAATATTAAGAAATGAAGGAATATCAACCACCCTCTCGGAAAATATTTTTTTAGCTTTGAGCACGATTTCTCCGAGCTGGATCATCTAAAATCGAAAAGTGCAGAAGATTCTGTTAATACATGAGTTTATCTGGTGCGTGAACGAACGATTTTTGTTTTCGATGAAAACTCTATTTTTAATTCACGGAAAAAACGAATAATTCAGACATGGAAAAATCATGAATTCGCGCTGAATGGCCGCCATTTTGTGTGAAATTATTTTTTTGAGAAATCATATATCAGATAAACTCATATTAACAGAATCTTCTTCACTTTTCGATTTCAGATGATCGGGCTCAGAGAAATCGTGCTCACCGCGCAGCGCCTTTTAAAGTGGCTGCTATTCGTTAATTTTTTAATATTTTTCTATAACAAAATCACCGAGAGTTGCTGAATATATGTACCTTTAAAACAAGCAAATAGTTGCCAAAAATATTTATTAGATTTGCCACAAAAAATTCCCGAAAATCACGTTATTTTCGCCTGCCAACTAGGCCCGACCCCTTAAGGGGTTACGTCTAGTCAGCTTTTGAAAAAGAACGCGATTTTCGGGAATTTTTTGTGGAATATCTACTGTATATTTTTTTACAACTATTCTCTTATTTTAAAAGTACATATATGGAGAAACTTTCAGTAATTTTATTATAGAAAAATATTAAAAAATAAACGAATAACAGCCATTCTCGCGGAAGCTGTGTTGATAAAGGCGTTGTGCGGTGAGCAAGTTTTCTCTGAGCCGGATCATCTAAAATTAAAAATTCAAAAACATTCCGCTAATATATGGTTCAATTCAGTAGATGAACGAAGGGTTTTTCAAAAATTTGATTTTTGACAAAACGGCGGCCGTTTAACTCAAAAACACGCTTTTTCGATGTCTGAATTGTTCGATTTTCGTTAATTAAAAATAGAGTTTTTGTTAAAATAAAAAATCCTTCGTTCATCTACTGAATTGAACCATATATTAACGGAATGTTTTTGAATTTTTAATTTTAGATGATCCGGCTCAGAGAAAACTTGCTCACCGCACAACGCCTTTATCAACACAGCTTCCGCGAGAATGGCTGTTATTCGTTTATTTTTTAATATTTTTCTATAATAAAATTACTGAAAGTTTCTCCATATATGTACTTTTAAAATAAGAGAATAGTTGTAAAAAAATATAGAGTAGATATTCCACAAAAAATTCCCGAAAATCGCGTTCTTTTTCAAAAGCTGACTAGACGTAACCCCTTAAGACATACTTCCAAACGAAGTAATTCCCTTTAACATCTGCATGCCACTTAGAAACCACCACTTTCATTAAAATTATGTCTCGCAAGTCCCAAATTACTGCTGCCCTCTGAAAAGCATCTTCGAGACCAAGCTACGAATTATCTCCGCGTAAACATCGAATGAATCCGCCTACCTACATGAAGGCTAAAAAAGAACGCACACGTCCCACGACATAGTACCCTATATTCATAGTTTCGTAAACCCTGAAATTTATATTCAGATCGCGTGGCATGCGCCTCCCCTAAAAAGAGGTCCTATTTTGAGTACATTCACTGTGAAAATGGGGGATGTTTAGCGTATGTCACGTATGAAAGCGTAGTACATTCACGTGGAAAGAAGGGTCGAGTTTCCGGGTTCCTGGGCCATAGTGCAGTATATTATTCGCCGAGCTAGTGGATGCCCTTAAAAATGCATGGACCACTCAACTCGAACCGGAAGCCCACCGGTTATCCTGCCATCCGGCTCCGAAGTGAGCTTTCCTTAATGAACGCCACGATACGTTCGGTCTTACGTCTCTTTCTCCCCGGTCTACTAAACTCAACCGCGCGCTTTTTCCGTCGGCAAAAATGTCGATCAACCCCCTCTGGTCTTTTATCCTTGCTTCAGGGAACGGCACAGCGGGGGGAGCAGGGAATTTTTACATGGACATCGGTGGATACGATGCTGATGAAAATTGGTTGCACGGCTTCCAGATCGATTCTACATGTCGGAGCAGTGAAAGAGTGTTATGGAAAAGTGTCACGTTCCTCGCTGCAAAAAGAATAAAATATTGGCCCGCTCGTTTTCAAACGGCGGGGCCATTTAGCGCCACTTCTCTTTGGCGTCTGTTGGTAATTGTTGGGAGTCACTATTTTCGAAAGCGTCCGCTGGGCATTTGTAGGTATGCACTTTTTTTTTTATATATATAATTAGTATGTTAATAAATATGAGTTTAAATTGTTCACTTTGACCTTGATTTTGTCAAACGTGCTGTACACACCTCTTGCGATTAATGGCTGCATTTTTGTCCCGTAACTGTGACACGGTTGGCTTTTAAACCACCACTTTAACTGACGCTTTTTTGTCCACTTTAGTGGGTACTATAGGTGCGTAAAGTTGTGCACCATAAACTCCCGACTATACTGCTCGTAATAGCGTGTGCGAATTTAACATTGATCGAGTTTGCATGCGAAGTTACTTTGACGTGAAAGTTGTCGCGGTACAGCTTCCGGTGCAACTGTTGACTATAATGGGAGTAAAGAAGTGACTATTTAGTATTGCACCGGTCAAAATATAACTGACGGGGGAAGTTAGGCAAAACTGCGTGAAAATGATTATCGAATTAAGGGTTGGTGGTGGGGGTAACTCGAAAAGTATAAATTTTTATACAATTATTTTTACGCAGTTTTGTAGATATAAAAAACAGATGCAACTTTTGTTTAAAATTCTTTTCTATATCTCGCACTGTTCTCGAGATATTCCACGAAAAAGAAAACTCTGCATTTTTCTCAAGGGCTGATTTCACCCCCTAAAATCGCACTATGGCACCAACAAAAAATAGGTTTCTCTTACGGATGGGGCGCTCTACTTGCACACGAAGTTGCATAATTTTCTGAATTTGCGGGTCGCCTAACATCCCTTGTGAGCAACTTGGTCAAGTGTCGAAGCGCGCCTGTTTAAAACTTAAATTGCAAGTCGCTTTAATTACCTTCAAACATAGACAAACTTGTCTAAACTAGAACAGCCACATTGATTTTGGAAGTGATATGAGCCGTTTATTTTGAAAGTGGCCTAACTCCATTTTTCAAAATTTTCCGGTCACCATGGTTACATGTACAACTTCATGTTATTTATCAGTAAAGCATTTCAGGTTGCTTATAATCCGAGCAAATACGATAATTCTTGACACATAAGTTTTCAGAGTTAGTTCAATAATCGAACCGTGTAGTTTGAAAGTGGCCTAACTCCATTTATACTTAAATCAAGATATTTACTATTGATAATGTCGGAAAGCAGTGATGAAGGTAATTTTAATTAATTAGTATTTACAAGTTAACCTCAGTGTTTGGACAATTGCGTTAGTTGAATAACCAGTACATTTACTTAATATAAAACTTAAAATTTAATATTAAATTTTAGAAATTATTTCACCCATGGGGAAGAACAGAACAAGACTATTTAGTTCAGATAGTGAAGAAGAAATAGTAACTAATGATTTAAAAAAAAAATCGAAAAATAAACAGAATTATAGAACAATTCGTCTTCAGGGGATGAAGATACGAATAACAATGGAGAAGAGATTAATGAATCATACATCCAAAAAGTGCGAAAGATTAAACGGAATTCAGGAAAAAGAAGTGTTTTAACGATATGTAAAATAAATTCAGTATTGTTTTTTTTTTTCAATTTGAAGCATCTTAAATTATGTTGAATGGACTTGGGCACCTTCAAATTTTATAATGAATCTGGTTGTTAATTTTGGAAGTGGCCTAACTCCATTCTTGATAAGAAAACGCATATTATTCACTTAATAATTGCCACTATTTTAATAGGAACTATAAATTTAACATCCTTAGATACACTTAAGCAGTATGACTCATTAGTATCCTATACGTATATTTTTAAATTCATTGAAACGCAACCCCTTAAATATCTCGATTTGAAGATAAATGGACTTAGGCCACTTTCAAAATAAACGGCTCATATTAGGTTTCTATTAATTGATTGACCATTGCGTTTGTTTGGTACTGTCAAATGATTTGGCGAGCTGTAAATCCATGAAAATACGTAAATCTGATAAGCACACTGTTGGAATAATGTATATATATATATATATATATATATATATATATATATAGTCCGTGTGTGTTTTGTTTCTGGCGCTCTTGCATTTTAGTTGATTATTCTGCAAGTGGCGCTGTTGCTGTTTACTGTTTATGGTCGCCGGCTCTGTGCCTTACTTCACTTCGTAGACTTCGCGGTGTGCTGCAAGCTACAAGCGTCACAGTATGCGAAGTCGTGTTCACCACGTGGAGCTATTGATTTATATTATAGTCTTAGTTTAGTTCTTGGTCCTTTTCTTTCTATGTATTTTTATCAACAATTAGATCAAGTAGGATATATACTGTGCAGTTTTATTCCCAATACACGCACCCAAAGTTAACCTAACAAAAGTGTTGACCAAGACAGTACGATCGAGAAACGAAGAATTCAATTGAAGAGTTGAAATGTTAACCCTTAACCAGTGACGTGGAGTCTGACAAACTCCTGCAGAATTATTTCTCCTATATTCTCCTGCTTTTCATTCGACTTTGTTTTACAATGTGTCGTGTGGTGAAGACAACTTTTCAGATATGTAATAAAGTCACTAATAACTCTGGTATATGTTAAAAATTAATTTAGGCTTTACAATGTCCACGTCACTGTCTATTTCACAAAGCTGGACGTCACCGGTTAAGAGTTAAATGATGTAATTGCCAGAAGTGAACGTTTTCAGTATTTTCTTTGCAACCACAGCGACGTTGGTGCCTACTTGCGATCGCAGCGCCATCCTGCGGCAGCTCCGGAAACTAAAATAAATTACTCTAGCACTTACAACTTTACCACCGCACTCAGCACGGAATCTACATTCTTGTCTACTAAACAAATAATTTTCGATTTCTCTGGGACTTACATTTGTACCATTGCAATTCCTGAATTTATAGAATGAAGAGAATAAATATTTGCAGAGTTTAAACTACTTTAAATTGTCAGATTACGAGCTGTATAATCGAATAAGGTCGCACCTTGAAAACAGTAAATTAATGGGCGCATTTTTAACCAGTTACAGGTTATTTAGGGACACTTCCAACACAGTCGCCATTCCACGTGGAGCGAAGGAGGATAAGCAGACACCGCGCATGAAATTCTAATAACGTGTCGCAGGACTGAACTTCCGGCCGGTTAGAGTCACGACAATAGCAACGATAATCCGGCGCCATCGTGATTTTAATCGACTGGTTAATCGGCTGTCGCGGCGATCGTAATTAATCGCCGCGGTATCAGCTTCTGTTCCGTGCAACTCGACACGTGAATTAATTCAATAATAATCGCCGCCCGTTACATAATTCAGCTGTGTAATTGTAATTTGTAATTCTGTAAATACGTAATCTGCCGCGCGCTGTTTCCTTATTATGAATTCGCGATGCAATATGGCGCTTGCGCAGTAGCGGCCAAGCGGTGGACTGTGCGATGCCATAGACAAGAAACGAAATTGCGTGATTTTAGGATTTTGTATTGTGCAATCGATTTTTTTAGCCAAATCTGGGACTTTCGTTGAATCTTTCAGTTTGAAAAAAAAAATTAGTTAAGTGCATAATAGCTAAATTCGATGTTACATGGAATAGAAATGAACGACCAGTTCCGAAGGAGTGGTGGATAATGTTTGTTGTTTAAAATTTTGAAAATTCACGGATGTTATTTTGTACAAAAATTACAGATTTAATGTTGTAACGCGTGAAGGTTGTTATGGAAATAAAATTAATATTTTGTACGGCTAGATGGGCAAATATTTCCAAGACTTATGTAGGTATCTACTATGTAGTTCGACTAATTCGAATAATTGGAATATTTCTACAATAATGTACTGTTAATATATTGTTGATACAGTGTTTCAAGAGAATTATTAGAATTGATATCTTATTTTACTAGAATTTTGTTTTCAAATTTTAAGTCTTCGAGGTCATGAAATGTTAGACTAAAAACATTTGTTGTTATTAATCACGGTAAATAGCTAATGAAAAAATTAACATATGGCAAAAAAGGATAAATTCTACGGTAAATTGAAAATCAGACCTAAAAAATATACTTACTGATATATTTCAGCGAAAATGATCATCTTCCATATTCAATAAAAATTCGTTGGTTTTCTAATTAGCACACAAAATTAAGGTCTTTATACATAGCACACTAAATATTCTCACTACTCTTATTACTATTAAAGAGTTATTTGCCAAAGATTTTTTCTAAAATTTTGTTTCGTGAACCTTTTTACCCCACTATAAAAAAGAAAATACACAAACCCAACTACAAATAGAAACGAAATTATCTACCTTAGTGAACAAGTTTTGAAATAATAATTAACCTTAGTAAATACTCATAAATAGGTTATAGAATGCTACTCGCGAAGAAAGCGCGCGAGATTTAAACGTTCGAAATGGAAGGTCGACAGAAAAAGCGTTCTCGCCCGAATTGGTAAACATTTGGTCGCACCGCGAGGACTATTTAATATTCCATTAGCGAAAACTCGACGAGCATTGAAAATCTCGCGGAGCCGAGGATATTTCCCGCCCAAAATATGCCCGCGACTCTTCCCACTGCGGCCGAAGGATACCAGAGGGATATATCCGATTAATCAGGAATCGAATTCGGGGAATACCCGTGAAATCCGATTGATTTTGCATCTCTCGTATTATTCCCGGCGATATCGACGATTTTTGCTTTGCATACAAGCCTCAGCTACTTGATAAATACGCGTGTACCGCCCCCCTCTGGCGCATCAACCCTATTTAAATCCTTTCGAACTAGCGTGGTATTATGCTGTGTCGCCTATATTTCTTTTATTTTGTCAGAGAAATATTAATTGTAAGTACGGTTCGATGGACTAACTTCTAATTTCACCGTTATCTAATGGATTATATGAGAATTGTTGCTTGTTTGATGGCTATTTAGTTAGCAATAGGTATCACTACCAGCTCTAGTAACTGATAACGTATCTTTCTGTATAATTGCATCCCTATTTACTCTGTTTATAGTAGAATATCTTCATAATGCTTTCAAAATGTCAGAATTTTAATAAAAAATCACTAATAGTCCGCAAAAATAAGTGAAAATTTGAAATCTGAGGAGTAGCCCAACTGGGGCCTATGTGAAACTTGAAAACTCGGGGTAATTCCATAGTTGTGACTAATGGAACATTGAATCCCACTGTATTCCATTCTATAAGTATACTAGGAATACAAAAACCCTAAACGACCATAAACGAGTAATGTAGGTGTCTCTGGTGTTGTTCCCTTAAGATTCACTAGGAAGTGAATCCTTATAGTGAAAGGTAGGAACAGGTGATAAAGTGTACTTATCACAGTCGGTTAGCAGAGCAGAATTAAAGCTAGACTTAGACTTTGCGACTCACCTGGTAGAGCACGTCCAGGGATATCGGGTAAACCATCTGCTCGACGATGACTCTGAGGACAGTGTTGGGCCCGCCTTGGGTCTCTGCTTGCGTCTGGGCCACCTGATTCTGTCCAGGAATTGCGACTTGGTTGTTTGAGTTCTGCAACAGCAAAGAAAGGGCGGAAAAGATTAGTCTCTGTGTATTCCAGGAATTTGAATGTGGGTCACTTGTTGAAACACTTGGTTCAGAGCTTGCTGGTAGCAGCCAACTAACCCACGTGAGAACTTATATTTCTCAACGAAGGTGTTTGCAAGTCTCAGAATGGATTTTTCCTAAAACCACTTGTAGTTTCTTTCAGTCAGTAATATACACCACTAAACCTTGCCCAAAGTTGCTTAATGTTCCATTATATCCCTTCTTTCCAACACCCCTAGGAAGATTAATTCAAATACCTATCTTCCCTATTCTCTCCTTCTCTAACAACATCTGGCTCTCTTCTTTTTACAGGTAAGGTTGTACTACCTGGCCAGCAATGACAATTTGAGGAAGGAAGCAAATGGTGGAGCTAAGCCCCGAATGAATATTTGCTTAGGGTGGGTCTAGGTTAAGAAATTTCCAAGAAGAACTGACTCCCTGTAAAACTTCATCACTCGATACCTGAGTTATGTATGAAATTGTAGCACAAAACAATATGTAAACACACCCTTATACAGTCTTCTTTTATCTCTCAGTGGTCTCTAGCAAAACGGCCAACAAAATACCCCGACATTCTTCGTGAAAGTACGTGGAAACTTTTTTCACATAAGCTACAAAAACGAAAGAAGCTTCCCCCATCAATCATCGGTGGTACTAAACTCTACCGGGTGCCATAAGTAATCCACCCTGCTCTATTCTGGCATATTCCTATTCACACACTAGTCTCTTGAGAAATTAGTTTAGGCTACTTAATTTGCTCAATGACCTATCTCAGAAAGTTTTCCGTTTTCTTAGTCTACCTTGCTCACCTCCATGTAAAAAAAAATTATTTGCTAATCCAGACCTAGCCCAGAACCTAAATAGTCTCCACCACTGAGCACCCAGGCACCGACTACTAAACTCTCCTATCTGAATCTCTTCTCATGTCTACAGAAGCCATCAGCGAGGAGCAAGCCCGTCGTTGTCATCAGCTGTCGCCGCGGAGTAAACTGTCAAAGTAAACTTGAGGAAGGCCGATTACCATAAAATGCTAAAGAAACGGGCCGCATTAGAATTTCGATGCGGATTAAAACGCTGGTTGAACCTCAACGCGGCTCGAGGAAAGTCTGGACTGCGAGGCCGCGCGCAGTGCCACCGGAAGTCCTCCGAAAAGAGGAACTTGTTACCAAGTTGGACGCCGGAACGATGCTTCCACGCCAGGGAAATCGATCGAGTTCCCTGGCAAGCGTTTTAAGTAATTTCGTAGCGGTATGACCAACATGCGAGAGGAAAAATATTGTGAATTTTAGGTGAAAGGTGGTTAAGGGTATATTCTCGTGTAATCCCTTAAAAAATTTAGGACTTTTTTTAAAGGAAACTTAAAAAGTTTTTTGGTAGTGATTTATACATATTTTAAGATAATAATTTTTATTATATCTGTCGGAGTTATTGCTATTTATTCAATATTATATCGGAGGAAAAACAATGAAATAAATTTATCTTCTTAAAGTATGTACCTATAAATCAATACTAAAAAGACTTTTTACCTGATCTGTTACAGTTTTCTTTTGAAATATTCTATATTTTTAAAGGATATTACCCTTAAGTGGATGGGGTTTGAATAAAATAATAATTGCAATTTTGGGAATTGATACGAATAGAAATTTTGCAGATAAATTCTGCACCCTAGAGCCAGAGTGTATTAAGTCCGCTTTTTTGAAAAATGCATTTTACATGTTTCCGAAACAGTGAAAAATTTAAAATGTCATTTTTTAAAAGAAATAGATTTAATACACTCTGGCTCTGGAGTCCAGAATAGAAGGTAAGACTGCATGAGGGTAAATAAAATAATGACAATAATTGGAAAAGATGGTGGTTATTTTTTGTGTTCGCCTATTTTTCACTGAAGTATTTTATAAAAATGCTTATTTAATTCGTGTAGAGTTAGGAAGAACAACCATTGCCTTTGTAACATACATTCAACTGAGATTCCTAAAGAGAATAAACATTGAAACTACATAGCTGTGCGATTGAGCCTGGAAAGTGTTTTTGAATCATACTGTAGTCAAATTAACTTTTTATTTCGTCATTTCAACTAATTAATTTCGTAATGGTTACTTTTCTTAAGTCACTCAATTGGAACTGATATTAGAATTTAATTTATTTAATTAGTTGAAATCTTTAAAATTTGCATTCAAACAATATGATATTTATAATTTATATTTATAATTTTATTACAATATAATTTATACAATATTTATTTGTACGATTAAGATAAAAGAGAGAACATAATAATCATTAACTAAATTTTGAAATTCACATAAAACTGCAAGAGAAACAATTATGATCAGACTACCAAACAATTATAAATAATTATTTACCAAATATAAACAAATTTACATCGAGAGTGATTTCAATCAGAGGAATTTCCTTCGTCACAATATTGCAATAAACAAATCAATACTGTCATCAAAATTCGTGTTATTTTTAAGTAATATCGAAGCTTCAGCAGTAAACAATGCAAACATAGTTTCACGTGTAAATGCTCGTTCATATCGAATCTGTTTGCACGGAACACTCGTATTCCCCTCGTTTAAACAAACACATTTTTCGGTATTATCTATTAACAAATAATCCGAAATCGACGGAAAAGAGAGTGCATATATTCATCCACTTTGCTCGTCGCGTCAAAATAAAGGTAAACAAGTTGTTTTTTATTGGAAAAACAAGCACGTGAGCAATCCTTGTCATTCTTTTGCCTGCTCTATTGAAAATTAATTAATTTAAAAAAATATTTCAATTATTTTTCTCCCACAAATACACCCACTCACGCAATAAAAAATGGAAACTATTCAAATTCAAAAACAGTCAAACGACTTCAGAAGCCCGTTTACAAAATTCTAGGCTCAAAAACAACAGCGTCGAAAAAAAAAACCCTTCCTTCGTTTGTCAATTCCCTCCAATAGTGGATATTAAAAAAATTAACTGCAAAGCCCAGTAGCGGAGCAAAAATTCCATCCGAAATTTTAAGCTTCCTCCCGCCAAGCCACTCTAATTATTTACCCCTCTATCGTGTTTTTCAGCGCGCCGGCAACAGCGCACCTATACCGGAAAAGCAGAGATGAAGAGAGAAGCCGTGCCACCAGTTTAATGGCATTGTTTTCTCTGGCAAGGCCAATTTCGACTCATTGCATTTTTAATGGCTGGAACGAGCATCCACGTTGGAACGACCCCCGCTAACCGTTCGATTAATATTGAAATTCAATCGGCCATTTTGCGCCCGCGCCGCGATCCCACTGTGATCGATCGCTGGCGCCCCCGCTTAATAGATCGCGGCCCTTTGCCGCTCGATGACGAAACACCGGAGTCTCGATTTCCCAGAATTTCTCACCCTCCACACCGATTTTACTCTGGCCTAATAAACGCACCCCCCTGTTCCCGGAAAATAGAGTGACGGTAATTCGGTGAGTTATAATTATTAAAACCGTGGAGCATTTGGCGGGGCGACGGGGCCCGTGAAACACTGTAGCCGCGGTTTGTTAATACTTTAGGCGTGCGTCTGCGTCCGTTGTTAACAATCGAATGGCGGGGGGGTTTTTTGGCGTGGAAAGAAAAAAATTTTAATTTTTTTTGGTATTCTAAATTGAAAGACTATATTACTTGTTTGTGCTCGGGTTTATGTTTTGCTTTTTTTTTTTTTTAATTTCGGGAATTCGGGTAATATCGCGCTGTTCTGAAGGGGATGTTCTTATTTTGGGGTGAACAAACGAATGAAAAATGATTTTTTGTTAAAATAAACGTAGAATGTGTGAGATAAACGATTTTGAGAAAATCGAGTTTGCGCTTGGTGGAAGTAATTACTTCATTTTGGATATCCAGCGCGTGTGCTTAATATATTTTTCAACTGGTTCCATTTATTTTTCTGCTTTACCTCAATTGAAGGGTAAGGGGGAAAACGAGGGACGTCCATTTTCGTGATTTTGCGATTTATAGCGTAGTTTGTTGACGGCGACTGCGACTACAGAACTGTCGAATCACAAAGGGTTGTAAAGTTCAAATGCCCCCGTAATGTAACGCTTTAATTTTGGTTTACTGGTTAAAAACAGGTAATGTCCACTCTGCACTGGAACAAAACTCGAAATCTCCCCACTCTTTGCTTAACCCTTAGGCTGCCGCTATAGCCACTATATTGGCACGGTTCTACCCCCTCGATTCTATGGGACCTATTGACTACTCATACATAAAAATTTTTCGAAAAAAAGGACCCCTATTTTTACGAAAAAATAGCGACAGCCTAAGGGTTAAGCATAAGCTTCAAGCTTCCGTCGTCAAGGTAAAATAAGAAATTATTTAAAAAGAAAAGCGAATTCATCGAACCTTGCTTCTTTACGGGTGGACTAATCACTAAAGTATGTACCTACTAAATTTTAATTTTCTCGACAAAGACTGTTTTGTGACAGCCCCTGTTTTTTCCCTTACCCTTCAATCATACTTTATTATATATACTTACGAACAAATTATTGTAGATACGAATAACAATTCGAAAACCATTTTTTTTTTAAATAGTGATAATTAAAAAAATCTAGCTCCTGAAATGAAATTCTCACTGGACAAAATACAAGTGCACACAAATTACGAGTTTTCCTTGCTCCCCTAGAAAATTTTGAAGTAACGTCAGAGGAATGAAATTTTGAGGGACACTGATAACTAAAGAAACACGCATCTGTTATGATTTTCCTGATTTAAAAATATACGTAGTTTAATTTTCAGATTGTAACAGCAGAATTAATAACTCACTATTTCCATTCGAAAAGATTTTCGTAAGATGCAGATGGCGCACCGAGACGGTTTACCAAGTACAGGACCTCAAATGAAACTGCAATTTAAATCTACTTAATCTCTCTCTTCTGAGCTAGCTGAAATTTATACTCAGAGTAATACTAATAATAATATGCTGAAACATGCAATTTAATACGTTATGCTTACGAAGGTCTCCCTTCGGGATAAAAAGTTTTCAGTTTTGAGGTTAGGATCACTCGTGGATCGCTGGTGGTCACGTAAGCCGCTCGTATAAAATTCCAATGACCAGTAGATATGTGGGTCTCGACGTGTTGAAATATTTTTATGACGGAAATGGGAATGAAATTACAGGAAGTTTAGAACCGCAGAAGACGTAAAATGGATGAAATAATACTAAATAATAAAACGCTGACATCCGTGAGTTGGCATCCATCTTGAAAAATATACCACAACGTTTTTCTGGCATTTTCATTGAAAATTTTAATTAAAGACGTAGAAATAACAAAATTAAGAAATTAGAAATAACGTAATTACAGTTATTTATAACTAAATGCGTTCCAGTTTGCGATATTTAAAAAATTTGCTTCATCGTCTTCGATTGTTTACAAATCGCATTAACACTATAAGTTACCACAAACCTAATTTTTTACCCACTGTATAATTCTAAAGACCATTATCTACTTGTTTTATATTATATTTAGATCATTTTGCATATTACATTTATTTTAGACCGTAATAAGTTATGTTTACTTCATCATCTCTGACAGTCATTATCCCAAAGATTAGATCGGCTAAAACAACATTTAAAATATTCCACGGTGACGAGTTCAGAATTTTCGTATACTGGTTTAAACTAGCTCGTACAAATGTAAGAGAAACACAGAGAAATAGTGATTTATTAGTCCGGGGGAGCCAGGAAACGCTGACGAAAGAGAATCATCCGGCAACACGGAGTACGGTGTAACCGCAGAGATGGGAACAGGATACGGAAATAAAACGAGGGAGGCAAGATGTCGGTCGAAAGGGCGGGCCAGCTCCAGGCGAGGTGGCTG
This sequence comes from Andrena praecox, assembly GCA_963932275.1. NCBI lineage: Eukaryota > Metazoa > Arthropoda > Insecta > Hymenoptera > Andrenidae > Andrena > Andrena praecox. The sequence continues at coordinate 36,698,640 of OZ010728.1, forward strand.
CAATTGCAACGACAACAATTTACGAAGCTGGAACGAAATGCAGCGCGAACCAGATGCAGTATAACACGACGTGGCGATGATGCACTATAGTCGGAACAAAATCCAGCGGCCGCTCAAGACCACTGAGGAGGAACTACCCCATCTGTTGCCTCGGCGTGAACTCGCAGGTGAACGTAATATTGTTCTCTTATTAGAAACTAGCATGCCCCGTGTCGGCTTCGCCCGAATTATTAGCGTGACTGATTCATGGTTATTAAAATTATAATATGTTTTAACGAAATTAAGTATTTTGAAAAAAGCTTGTTCTACTTTCGTTTCTCCTTAAATAAGAAGAACGTCTAGCACCGGCGGATGCCCTAGAAAGGTTTTGTTTTGGCATGTTTACCAGTTTATATTAATTAACCCGTTATCCTGAAAATACAAACGTCCGTTATCGGAAAGTGGTGGTACTCGACAGTGATGGTACACGATCTGCCCGGCTCTCTTATAGGCATGACTGCTGTATTCCACCTGCGAGAAGCGCTCGGCCCGCTTCGCCGCCTGGCGGTCGCGGCGCGTAGTATCCATCGCAGCCGGCCGAGTCATGACTTCTTTATGTACATAATAATAAATTACACAGATTAATTATATTTTACGTGATTAAACATAGCCTATGTCCGTTCTTGTTGTTCAAGGATGCTATAGTTAAAATTTCGTGATAATTGGTACAGTTCTTTTTGAGATTTTTGTGTACATACAAACAAACGCTGTAGCTTTATTATAATAGTAAGAAGTAAGATAGTAAGATAGTAAGATAGTAAGATTGGTTATATGCTTCTAAACTTAAATTTTGCTAGTGGATCGTTTACAAAATACGTTAAAAATGAGATGTCGAGGAATTAGTGTTCTGACGGGAAGAAGTTCTATAAACAGATCAAGCAACAACTCATCTCTCATATATTTTTGAAAATTAGAATTTTTAAATTTTCCTTTTTCCATTTCTGCTTCTAACTAAAAATTACCTTTTTTAATGTTTCTCTAGATATATGCTTTATACATAATCTTCCTACGAAAAAGATGTCAAAAATAAAATGTGCAAAGGTTTGCAAAATGTAGACTCTACAGGCAATTCCAATCTGTTCCAAATAAATCAAAATCTACTAGGGAAAATTAATATAAAAGAATTGCAGTAGCAAAGCACAAAAAATTTTGTAAAATACAGATGACTTAAATCGGTAGCCTTCAGTGGCCACTAGATTTTGTTCCGACTGTAGCTTTTGGCTACTGCGACTAGAGCTCTTCCGCTCCCTGCACGGATAATTGTTATCCACTGCGGAAACATGTGTGGTTTTATGCTTCTCGGCGAAGTCTTCTTCATCTTTTCATCAATTTCCCTACAACGTTTAATTGTCAAGGCTGATTAGAAACAAGTGACCTATTTGCAATCTTATTCTATTGACAGGAGTTCAACAACCACTGACATTATTGTACCGCCAAGTAATCGCTGAATTAATAACGTTCGTAAACAGATATTAATCGACAGATGCGTTGTACAATATATTATATAATAACTTTAACAAAATTTATTCCACAATTTCGACTTATTTTCGCACGCCGAATTACTGCTTTTCGGATTGTCCCACGTACTTTGAGGCACCCTATATAAATTTGCATCCCACTGCTTGTGTCCATGTCTAACAAGGAGAGTATTTTAGGTGTCCGCCTCCGATCATTTTGATTTTTGGATATGTTATAGAGGACCGAAAAATAAGAAATACGTGTTTTTTTATTTTTCCCCGTTTTCATATTTGGGGGGTGAAAACTGCGTTCAAAGTTAGGGTTAAAAACTCATTTTTGTGGAATATCTCGAGAACTATTAGAGATAGGGGAATAGTGTCAATGGACGAATTTTGTGTCTTTGAATGCGAAATATGACTGACTCACCAGATTTTCAAAAAGTCCACAAAAATGATTTTTCACCCCTAACTTTGAACGCAGTTTTCACCCCCCAAATATGAAAACGGGGAAAAATAAAAAAACACGTATTTCTTATTTTTCGGTCCTCTATAACATATCCAGAAATCAAAATGATCGGAGGCGGACACCTAAAATACTCTCCTTGTAAGTGGGAGTTTAATTGAAACACACATCAGGCGACGTCCTTTGTCGGTTTTAAGCGCAGCTTCGCTCGCGTCTTCAACTTTTTCACTACGTCATCATCCGAAACTCGGGCTGGTGCTTCATCTTCGCAGTGACGAAGCTCGTTAAAGATGCCCTAATTGCTGGGAAACGCGCGGGTCGAACTGTCGTTGCGGAAATAATGTCACGACGCCCTTTATTCGAGACGCTCCACATTAGGCGCAAGCTTTTGTGATGGTTTTACCGCGTTCTTACGGGACACTATGGCATGAAGATTATTGAGCTAGTAGGCGTAGTAAACTTGCCAGGATAATGGCACTCCGAATAGCTTCTGCTGTTTTGTTAAAGTGGACTGAAAGTTGTATCGGGCAAGGGGGGTGTTTTGTAAGGGGAAAAGTTTCCTCGTTTGCCGTTTCTTGAGTCGTTTTCCGTGCTTTACGATGGAACGAAAGTGTGACGTTTCTCATGATCACTGAATGGAGAAGAGTCCTGATTCTAATGGCCCCTAAACGTGAAGTCTTAACCCGTTGTGCGCTTTCGGGAATATGCGTTCCTCGTGGGATTATCTGCTCAATTTTCTATGGGTGCCATTTTGAAATTATTTCCCTTTTATTTTTACAGCATGGCTTTGTCACTTTTTCTGCTTCCATGTATGCATACTTTTCTTTTTTGGGGAAAACACGATTCATAAAAGTATAAAAAAAGTTGCTTTAAGGGGGGAAGCCACTGTGACGGTCGAAAATAAAGGCTATTTTCAAGACATTCTTTTATAATGGAATGTAACTTTCTACGAAAAATCTTTATTACCAACTGAAAATACATATATTTGACTAATATTTTATCCCCGCAGATTGACAAAATTTTCGGTTGTATGGCCGCAGCATACGATAACGTTAGGCTCTGCAAAAAGAAATTACAAAACGGGTGCACGTGTAACTTTCCAACATTTCATCCGAATTGAAAAATTCGAACGGTTTCTTAAAGTATATTACAATAGCTTCAGTTGCACGTACCAGTTTTTTGATCGAATAATTCATTCAATAATAACATTGAAAAAACATGTTGATTTTTTATACTATTTGGTCAAGATTTTTTCTCAAGTCCGCCATTTCTTCAAAAATGAATATTTTTTTTCATCCGTACGTGCAACTGAAGCTATTGTAATATACTTTAAGAAACCGTTCGAATTTTTCAATTCGGATGAAATGTTGGAAAGTTACACGTGCACCCGTTTTGTAATTTCTTTTTGCAGAGCCTAACGTTATCGTATGCTGTGGCCATACAACCGAAAATTTTGTCAATCTGCGAGCATAAAATATTAGTCAAATATATGTATTTTCAGTTGGTAATAAAGATTTTTCGTAGAAAGTTACATTCCATTATAAAAGAATGTCTTGAAAATAGCCTTTATTTTCGACCGTCACAGTGGCTTCCCCCCCTTAAATTTTAAAAATTATTCTTCTAAATTATACAAATGTAAAAAATAGTATCGCGCTGTTAATTTATTCATATTAATATTCTGAAACATTTATATTCGTCAAATATGAGTTAAATAATATATCCGTTACTCATTTAACCTAAAAGTAAGAAATAAAAATTTGAATTTTTTTTCATAAATCAAAAAATTCCACATCTTTCAATTTAACCAGATGCAACTAGGAAATAGAAAAAATAAAATCGAAATACTTGTCCACTTATTAATTAATCGCATCTGCCACGAGTTGCCCCTCCGCGGGACTTTTCTCGCGACAGACAATGGACTTCCCACTTGGTGCAAAAATTAATGCCGAAAGTTGGGCTCGCAAGAAATCTGCACTTAATCCATTCCACGTTCCTTCTTTCGATTTCGGCTTGCCAATTACCGGGCCATAAATTTTCGTGCGCGAGCGCCATAAATTCGAACTCGGTGCTTTTCTTTCCCCGCGCTGCCCTGTTTTTTCATCCGCCGGGAAGAATCCGCCCGGAGCTTCCCCCATCGGGCTCGTACATCTTTCACGGAGACACGCGAAATCGAAAGATTCTTCGAGCCACCTTCCTCTTCCTCACCGCGAAGGAGCATTAGTGAATTTTCATGGAATGGAAAAGAATTCTATCTGCTCGCCGAGGAAATTCATCCCCCGTTTGCTTGCTCGTTCCTGTATCACATTCCTGCCATATGATTTCATTTTTCATATTTTGGGATCCGTTGAATTATCAGAGCAATTTCGTGTTCACCGATCACGAAAGATTCCTAGACGATACAGGCGGAACAAAATCAAGTGGACGCCCGAGGCCACGGAGGCGGGGCTATCGCCACCACGCCCTCTAGCTCCTCCCACCGTTCCACGCTTCGTTCCTGCAGACTAATGCAATATGTATTCGTTTAATATAGACGTTCTACTACATTTAAAATTGCTACATGCTTCTCCAGGTTACTTTCTTAAAATATAATATTGTCATTATTTATGGGGGTATTTTTGTGCCCGAAAAAAAAATATAACATATAAAGAATATTTCTTATACGTTTCAACCGAATAGAAAAAATTTGGTCCACTTTGTATTTGTTACCAAAGAATCATCTATCGTCTTTTCAGCTCTGCCACTAATTATCCTTAATTATCGCATTGGTATAATATATTCCTTAATAAGTAGCGGCCATTTAAAAACTATATTCTGCATTCAGTAAAATTTTGCATCGTTTTCTTTTACTGGCAAGGTTGAGTGGAAAACGAGGGAAGAGGGGAAGGGAGGGCTTCCGTTTCAGAAGTTTCGGAGAGGGATAGATGAGAAACACTCTCTCCTCGCCATTTAAAAAGATGCAGATGGTTTAATTATACTGGATGCCGATAATAAAGTCGCCAGCTGCGAACGGCCGTGGAAAGGCTCAATTAAATTTGTACCTTAATTTCTGGAAGGAGGGAGGGGGGGGGGGTGCAGATAAGAAGAAAATCGCAGCGAGTGAAAGAAACGTAAGACCGGGGCCGACAAAAGGGAGCCGGGAATCGGGCGGAATAAAAGAAAAATACTGTGGGCTAGGCGAGTGTACGGAAATGCAGGGAAGGTGCCAAATAAATAGAAGAGCGTCGTGGAATTTTAAACAAGAAAGAATGTAAGTAAGGCGGGAATGAATGGTGCAGCAAGAAGAGCTGCGAAGGGAAAAATAATTTCAAATGAACCGGGGGAGTGTGAAAGTATGGAGAAGTAAAAATTAGGCGATTAAGGTTGAATGATCAAGAAAAATGCTGTACACTTTCGAGGTGGAAAGTAAGAAGATTCAGAAGTACACGAAGAATTAAAATTGATATAGGTACTTTTTCTCAGATGATACATTTTTCCGAGCAAACCGAGATATGACACTTCTGGGGGTTGAAGTATAGAGAATAGAGAGATTCAGATAGAGATTCGAGGAGTACAAACGTATTGTGAATTTAAAGGTAAAAAATTTATCGAAAAAGTCAGTCACGTGATTACCACCAAAAAAAGCGATAATACTTAAAATATCTCCTGCAAAGTATTAGTTAATGTAATACAAAATCATCCACAGTAAAATTATGGAATTTCTTTTACCAGGAATAAGAGGAAAAATGTATTATTATTATTAATAGTTAATAGTTAATGATAATTAATAATGATTAATAATAATAAATAACAATTATTTTTAATTAATAATAATAATGTTTTTTATTTTTTACTTTATAATAATTATAATTTATTAATATTAATATTATTATTTTCAGTTTTTCCCTTTATAATATTTAATATTATTATTATAACAATTATTATTAATATTATTATAACAATTATTATTAACATTATTATAACAATTATTATTAATATTATTATTATAACAATTATTATTAATATTATTATTATAATAATTATCTTTTTTTTATACATTTATTTTCACAAAATAAGTAGTTGTTATTGAGTTGATAAGTTTTTATTTCTATATTTGGCAAATTTTTTAAATCTGGAGCATACGTAATTGCGCAGAACAGTAATGGGTGCAGATTTATAATTTGCAATAAATCTCATTTATCATCGAATCTGGATGAAAAGTGAACCAAACGATGTAGAATGTTTTTTACATATATTAAACGTCATAACTAAAAAATGGTACAAATGGAGCAGCACCTCTCTTGCTGCAAGGTCCTCAATTCAAGTACTTATTGTTAGCAGTGAAAGGATCCTTCTACCCAAACAATTTTCATTTCCACTACAGAATATATCCCATACATCAGAAATTCGATACCAGAAATGGAACTTTCTCGAAACAGCCGTGTTTTCGTTTGCTATTAAATTCGCGATACGTCGTTCCCAGGAACAATGAGCTGCGCAGTGCAAAAGCTGCACAGTGCAAAAATACAACATAATAAAATTAATGTCCATTCCCTGCCAATTCGCGATGCCCGTTCGAACGACAGCGCAAGAATACCAGAAACAATAAACGATTGTTTAATTTCATAACGTGGCAGCTGTTGTTCCATTGAAACACTTGGCAAGAGAAACTTTGCCCGGAACCACTTTCGCGCACCTATACCAGCGGGCTATTAGTCGCGGAACTTTCAACGACTAAAACTTGAACGTGTTCAGCGGGTAAACGGTGCCGGATGGATTGCAGAAACTGTAAACTCCGGCGATGTATTCTGTTACAAAGGAGCGAGTTGTAACGTTGCGTTGCGATGACTCTTGCGAGATCATGAGAGGGCACGGAAATCGTGTGTAACGACCGTGCAATTGTCAACTGTAATGTCGTTAATCGCTGTCTTAAGGGGGACGCGTACAATTCGACGCTGAATGACGGTATTTCACGACATTTATCAAAATTTAATCACTTGAACGAATGAATGAATTCTGCGCCAAGTTTCGTCGCATGTAAGTACTTGGAACTGTTTCCATGGCATTGAGATAAATTGGAAGAAAGTGTAGAAACAGTGGCGCACCCAGAAAGGGTGCCAAGCAACCCTCAAAGAAGAAGGGAAAAGGAGATTAATGTAACCACGACTGAAGTGATGGGAGAGCTTTGTAAAAAGAAAAGAAAACTGGAGTTTGTTCTGTAAATAAATTTTTATAATCACCCAATGAATTTTATTGAACTTGGATTAAAAATATTTTTGTTCCTTCAACTTGGCTTTCCACAAGATTAAATCCTGAGCGGGCCACTGGGTAGAAATATAATAACAGTATTATGGCTTTATTAAACCGTGTAAGAAGTAAATTAAATGAAAACAAGAAAATAGAGTAGCAAGGAATAAAAATAGGAGATAGAAGAAGGGCTCCTTGCTGTTGAATATTTTGCACGGTGTGTGGAAAACTGGGTGATTTGATTTTTAATGTTTTGTATTATTATTAGTTAAGAAATTAATTGAATAATATAGTTCCCGAATTAACTTTGGTTTAAAATAGATTTTAATTTTAATCAATGAAAAAGTAGCCAAACTATAGTTGCTCTATCCTGGATTCAGCCTGATTTCCAATTCAATAAATATTATCATAAAAAAAAATTCCAAAATTCACGATAATTTTTCTGTGCCCCAAAATGAGAGAATACATAGTTAAAAAAAATCATGATCAATAAAACTAATATATCTAGAAATTTATAGCAATTCCTCTGTATCGAAAAATACAGCAGGAAGTGCATGAAGGAACAAATCAGGATCACTGAAGTCTAAAATAATTTATACATATTCCAGAATAGAGGAGAGAGTGTGTAAAGAATGAAAGCATATATTAACAAATAATCCATGAAAATACAGCGAGCAAGATTGCTGCTGCAAAAGACTAAGCTGAGGTCGTTATTTCCGCCATGCACTTGCCTGTAGCGGCTTTTAAGAGGCGAAATAACTACTCTAAGGGGTAGTTTCTATCCCCTTTTGATGGCTCGCCCTCGAACTAACCGTAAGTGCTGGGACTGAGAACATTACCATAACCTTCCGCTACTTGTTGCCACTGATAGCTCCACCCTCCCCCTGTCTGGCTCCTACTTGCACAGTGGGTCACGAAAGTATTCGAACTGGACGTATATCACCAACGATAATGTGGCAATGAGGCGCGCAAGCAGGCTAAATAGCAAATACAATACGTGCCTTTCCCGGCGTAATAGGGTAGTGGGATTTAATATCGCCTAGCGGAAGTTAAATCGCTGTTAATTGAATAATAATTGATATTTTTGTACGTAATTTGTTTGAAAGCAAAGCGAAATTATTCAGTTAGAATCTTTGATATCTACAAATTTTTAAGTAGGACTCAAGAAACGTCATTTTAATTGGGACACAAAAATCGGATTTTGAAATAAGTGTACTTAAGGGGAGCTGTCTAGAGCCCCAAAAGATAGGTGATGTTTAGGAATTAATTAAAGGAAAACTACTATATATAATATAATGGGTCTTTTTGCATTGTATTAAGGATGTCTTAAATTATAGAAATATATTTTTTGTTTTATAATTAATCATCGCAGACGGCACTGGGGAGTCGTTAAAGTCAAGGCGTCAAAAAATTGGTCCAAATCGGTGGCACCTGTATCTCCAAAAGTTATTATCCGATTCGACTGAAACCTTTTTTTATTTTGGAGAATATACTTCTGGCTAGGGGGAAACCAGAGAAAATTACAAAAATTACATTTCTTGAGAAAATTACGACACTTGAAGTTTGAAATCACGTTTTCCCTATATTTTCGTCCTTTCAACGCCTTTAAAAATGATAAATTTTCAATTTTTTGTGATTTTTCTGGTTTCCCCCCTAGCTAGAAGCATATTCTTCAAAATAAAAAATGTTTCAGTCGAATCGGATAATAACTTTTGGAAATACAGGTCTCATTGATTTTGAGAACACTGTTTCGGGAAAAACGCTTTTAAAGTTTTACGTCAGAATTTCACGAATTTCAAAAAAATCCTTTTAAACACGTATTCCTAGAAGGTTGAACATTCGAAAAATGAAATAAAAAAAATCGACTTTTAGACCGGAAGGTCTCCTTAATATCGCCCACTCAGGAAATGAAGAATCCTTGTGGAAGACACTAAAAGTGCCAAAAATCAAATTCTATACTAAAGTATTACCATTGACAGGTAGAACATTTTCCGATAATTTTTTTTTTTTCATTGGCACTTACGTGCACTTAGTGTTTTCTACAAGGACTCTCCAAATATATATTAATTCATATTTATGCATATAAGTTTTTAAAGTGACTTTCACATGTATTTTTTGGTCTGAGTTAGGTTTAAGAAAATGTTTTAATATAAAAATATAAAAATAGTGTAAATTAAACTTCCACAAACTTTGACGAAATCTTATACCTACATATATTCAAATCTGAGTTCTCTCGTCGGTGGCTTTAGCTTTAAGCGACTCTTTGACTATTTACTTTCGACGTTACTACTATGTATCTTATAAACTGTAACACACACACTACAGATTAATTAAAGTGTCTTCTTATACCAAAAATTCCGAGTGACTTACTAGAAGTTAATTAAAAACCGAATTTCTAGGTTAACCAGCCGCTCCATCTGTCGGAAGCTAGCCCAAACGCTGATTAGTCACAGCCAGAGATGGGCAAAGATAATATCTAAATAAACTCGAATAAAATATACTTTACGTATATTCGTTATTCGAAGCCTTCGAATAAAAGTCGAATAAACTACGGATAAAGATGAAAACCTTTTTCGACGGTTCGAATAAAACTTCCTCGAATAAAGAAATTATCTTTCGCTTTCGAATAAATTCTCTTCGAATAAAAAAATTATCTTTCACCGTCGAATAAATTCACTTCGAATAAGAAAATTATCTTTCGCTGTCGAATAAATTCACTTCGAATAAATTTATTTATCCGTGGTGTTTCGAATAAAGATAAATCGTGTTATTCGAACACTCGAATAATGAATAAAGATAAAGTATTTTTTAATCGACACGTTATTTAAATAATTTTTTATCTAGATAATGCCCATCTCTGGTCACAGCTATAGTCGCTACAGGATCAATTAGCGGCGCAAGGTCGCCGAGGAAGAGCTACCCCCGCCGTCAGTACAGCAAACCGAGTTGAATGAAAGGAAAAGTAATTTATTCTTTAACCCTAAAATTCACTGGACTTCTTTAGATCCCCAGCCTCTTTTAGGCATAGATGACACGATACACTGTTGCCTACACTTGACTGATTCCGACCAAACTGTATACTAAAAAGATTACTCATAAATAAATGAACCCTTAAAACTCCAACGTCGAATTGAACATCACATAACAGTTCAATCCAGAGTAATTCTGTAGTGTAAATCGCTGACTTCGAATTTAGAGCATTAAGTACCGTAAAGAGAAACACCTCTGATTGTTCAGAGAAATGGCAATTCGAGTAAACCATGGAAGCTCTAGTAAAACGAAGTAAATCTTTCCTCCACACTCGTGAAAAGTGACAATTTCAGTGCGAAATATGTTCCAAGTGTAGTCAAATTTCACTGAAATTAAAACCTAAATCTTTCTATACCCCCGGCTTGAAAATTAGGGCGAGCAAGCAATTTCGCGCAAAAATGTACCAGCACAAAAACCACTGTACATTAAACGTCCCAGGGCCCTCTCCAAGAAAAGCTCTCTTAAAGCTGGTTAAAGCGAAACAAACGTTTCATCAACCTAATTTTTCCAAGGTAAATATCAAACCCTTGCCGCCGGACATGTAAATCTAATTTCTTTGCGAGGGAAAAGGGGGAGCGGGAAAAAATTACAACGACCAATAAAGCCTTAACCGTAATTGTTACTGCGTTCTTGTGGCCATAGAGTCCCCCTTGCCATTGAAGTGCTTCAAAATCCAATTAGAACGAAATCGATACATCCGCCTATTCAGGCTCGATCCAAGCATTAGCTCGAATCAGTGTCTCATCGGGAATTTCATTTTTAACAGGGACAAACGGTCCCTCTTCTCGGCTTCTGTGACATCTGGTTGGAGATGGAATCAACGAACCGAAATTAATTTTTTCATCGACGACGAACGTGGCCGCGAAATCCTAGCTGTTTATTGGGAGACGGGAAAGGGGCTGAGGGGAGGATATTTTATTGTGGGAATAAACGAATGGGGAGGTTAAATGCAATTTTGTTATAATATGATATAACGAATGCAAGCGACAGCAATTTTATTATTAAAATAGGTTAAAGTTAAGTTAGGTCGAAACGTAGCTTTCATTGCAATTTCATTTTCTTTCGTGTCTACTTTCGAGAAAGAAATTGTGTCTCATTATAGTCACAAACTGTAAATGATAGAAATATTTATATATATATATGTATAAGCAGAAGTGGGGGATGATTTTTAAAAAATGTTTTTTATTATTCACGTGTCATTTCTTGCATAATGATTTCTTTTAGGCTTTAAGACAGTAGTTACTTAGTAAGAGTGTAAATTACTGTGCATTCGTAGTGGGAAGCCCTCTAATGTCAGAGATTTCTATAGGCAGGACGAAATAAAATGCCACTTAAGGGGTTAGCTCCCCTCAGGAGGTAGATAATGTATCGATTCTTTGGGAATTTATTTCTGAAAGTACATGCATATTTTTATGCAATGTTTTTTATATTCAAATGAGAGACACTTTAACAGATTATTATATTATGTTTTGGTATAAAAATATTTATTTATTACAACTGGTTTCCCGGAAGCTGTTTTTAGAAACACGTTTTGCGGTGACCAACATTATTCGGAACTGGGCTATCTGAAATCAAAAAACGAAGAAGATTTAGTTAGTACAATAGTTTATCTAGTCTTTAATCGTTCCGTTTTATAAAATATTAATCTGGGACAAAATGGCAGATGTTTTAAGTTAAATGATCGATTTTCGCAGAAAAAAACACTGATTTTTCATCAAAAACATCTGCCATTTTGTCCCAGATTAATATTTTATAAAACGGAACGATTAAAGACTAGATAAACTATTGTACTAACTAAATCTTCTTCGTTTTTTGATTTCAGATAGCCCAGTTCCGAATAATGTTGGTCACCGCAAAACGTGTTTCTAAAAACAGCTTCCGGGAAACCAGTTGTAATAAATAAATATTTTTATACCAAAACATAATATAATAATCTGTTAAAGTGTCTCTCATTTGAATATAAAAAAACATTGCATAAAAATATGCATGTACTTTCTGAAATAAATTCCCAAAGAATCGATACATTTTCTACCTCCTGAGGCGAGCTAACCCCTTAAGGGGTTACACACCCTTGACAGGTCGGACAATAGGGTCATTTTTATGATTTTTTTTTCATACAAAGAAAGGACATATTTAAAAATCAAGATATACACCTTGTTGGGTATAAATTAAGCTATATTCTCTTCGAAAAGAAATTTGATATCTTGAGAAATGGCGCTGTAGCAGCCCCTTCTCCCAAGGCCTCTTCATAGTTACAGCATTTACGGTACCAAAAATATCTCAGAGCTTACTGGACCGATTTGAATAAAATTCTGTACGAATATTCTTAAGACTATAATCTCGTATTTGTCGGCTCCGATTTTAAAAAAATCTGTTTTTTTTTTAAAATGACAGCTACTCAAAGTCAAGCAGAGTTGGGCAAAATGTAGTCTAATTACAAATTACGAATGAAATGTAATTGTGTAATTGAGTACACATTATTTTCTGTAATCGTTAATTTAGGTAGTTGCCCACAACTTTGTCAACCACCTAAATATTAACGATTACAGAAAATAATGTGTAATCAATTACACAATTACATTTTAATCGTAATTTGTAATTTGTAATTTGTAATTAGATTACATTTTGCCCAACCCTGAAGTCAAGTACGTGATTTTCGACCTAAGTATTCACTTTCTTTTGTTAATAAAAAGCAACAACAAGAAATATCGAAATACTTCGTGTGAAAAGTACCTCGAAGCCTCAGCTTTAACTGTTTATAATAATTGCTACGTTTTAATCCAACAGATACCTATTCTTAGCAAAAAAATATATATATAAAAAGAAGCAAAGTCTCAACAAAATCCACAATATAAAAAAAAATGTTTAAAAAATACATTACGGCGGTGTTCAAAATTTTCAAGCGAGCCCTAAAAAAGAGCAGTAAAAACACTTATTACATCTAAAACTACTAGAAGCAAAGACCGAATCGCACGAATATACAGGGTGTCCTACACCTGCCGGCCTACCTCCGGAAGTGGTGATTTTACACGAAAAAATAAATCGAAAATTTGGTACATTATTATACCACCAGTTCCACCCTCCACCCCTTCATCGCGCTATCTTTTTCTCGAATCTGAACATTATTACCGTTTCGCCAGGGCGGCGTGAAATATTACCGGGAAGTCGCATTAACTTGCAGAGCGTTCATACCGGAAGCGAGAAGACGGGGGTTGGGGAGAGGCAACGAATCTGCGTGGCAATATTTTATTCGCAACGTTGCGCGGCAAGCAAGGAAAAAGGAAGGCGCTGTTTCGTCGTAAGCGACCTCGTGATCCGCATCCGTGGAAACTCGTTTTAACATTCTAACACTCGGCCACGCGGTAAATACCGAGCGCAACCCTCTCCTCGTCCGGTTAAAATATACATCGCCCGAAACCGAGTCACCCCTGCGCGCTCCCCAGCCCCCGGTTGCTCCCATACTCCGCCTTAGCCCGCAGGATGTGGTTCTTTCGAAATACAGCGAGGCAGGAAGCAAACGAATAATTAAAGCAGCGATAATAAGTAACAATGCCTGCCGGCATTAACAGTTGAGGATGAAACTTCCGTGGAGAGAATAAAGTTACCCCCGAAACGTCGATTTTCCGAGCGACAGGCGGCCGGGATTTTTTAGATCGATGACTTCTGGGTGTTCCATTATATTTCTTATTTTACGGTTTTCCTTGCTGGCTGTGTTTTACGGAGAAAAATTGTTTAGGAAATAGTGCGGGTTGGATAGTGATTGCTGAAAAGTTTGACGGTGCACTCCTCCGGCGTACGTATCCTCTCGTTAATTAAGCTGGACTTTTGTCATTAATTAGGTTAGGGAGAATTATTTAGGGAACCTGGGTGCTGGCGAGGATTTGAAAAATGGCTTCACTCAGGCGGACCGCGAAAAAGTGGCCGGGAAAGGAGCCGGGAGGCGGTACGTGCACCTGTTCTCTTACATTTTTCCTTCCCTGTTATTCTGAATAAATTACCAGGAAATAGATGTTGCATTTAGCCCAGTTCCTTTCACCCTCGAAAGCCTTGCACTAGCTTCGTAGAGGAAGTCTTTGAAGTATGTAGCCAGCGTCTCGTGATTGTTTGAGCGTCCGTCTTCTGGTTCATGCTGAATCATTTTTTAAAGCACAACCCAGAAGACGTTAATATTTCTCTTGGAAATGCAATTTTAAAAAATTATTTTAACGATCCGTTTATAATAACTGAGATCGAATTACATTAACATACGTCAGTAGTTCGATGTAAGCACTAAGTTCTTGGAATTTATTAATTTTATGCTTTAAAGTATTTGAATTCACTGACGCCCTGCCACTTTCGCAAAAATGTGTTGGTCTATCATCTGCGCTGAGTATTTTTTATTTCGAGAAGTTTCTTCCCCCGAGGAGATCTCTCTAAAATTGCGTCCCGATGAGAAAATTAAAAAACAAACTCCAATTCCCCGTTTAATTTTCCCCGAGCCCACATACGAATTCGCCAGCCGCCGCTCTCCTATTTGTTCGGCGATTCGAAATATTTAAACGATTTCCTCCCGCGCTCCTCCTGCTTAGCAAGCGGCCTCGAGGAAACAGTGGATCTGAGGCAACCCTTGGGCGGAAAGAAAATGAAGAAATTAAGAATTAACGGAGAACCAAGACAGAAAACGTCGTGGAAGGCTGCGTCCGTTCGACCTGGCGCTGGGAACGTCGTACTGCAATTTGTTTGTGAAACGAGCGAGCATTCCTCAGAATGCTGGATAGGGCTGCGGCGGCGAAGAGGAAGCATGGACTGTCGAGGGGCAAATCGAGAATTGCCACCGGAATTTTTGGGAAGCAGGCTGGAGTTATTGCAGCGAGAGTATGATTGTTCTTCTAATTGCAAGTCTAACCTTACATTGGGGGTGGTATACAGGGTGTTTCACTGCAAGTCAATACTATAGGGGATGTGATTCTACGGGCCAAAATAAGACGAAAATATAGAATGCAATTTTTTAATATCGCGCTTCGTTTTCGAGAAAATTGACTTTGAATTTCAGGGAACGGAGGTAAGGGGAACGTTCCACGGACAGCTGGGCGCGTTCCCCCTCCCTGCGCGCGCGCCCCTCAGGCGCCTAGAGCTAGACTTCTCGGTGCACGCGTGTTTACCTGAATTTCAAAGACAATTTTCTCGAAAACGAAGCGCGATATTAAAAAATTGTATTCTATATTTTCGTCTTATTTTGGCCTGCAGAATCATCGCCGAGAGTATTGACCACCGGTAGTGAAACACCCTGTATAGAGCAATAGTAGCGGCTCCAATGTGCATTTTTTTTAACCCCCGGTGGCGGAGTTTTTAACCCTCTCCACTTCAATCTAGGGACTCCTCACGAAATTCTCTGTTTGCTACTCTCTATTCTTAACTCCTTCTAAAAACCTCATGACTGCATGGTTTATTTACACCATTGTGTAATCTTGAACTGATTTTGAACTGGGAAGTTTAAAATTAACTAATGGAACTTTTACTTATTTAGGAATTAACTAATGGATCTCAATTAATTTAGAAGGAAATACAGTGTTTATTCGCTAAAAGCTCGGTTTGGCCTACGCGTTGAATGCTTTTTCCTGTCCCCACCACTTCTGCCGCATTTCTGTCCTGCGAAGACGAGAGCGAGATGGAAGGAGAGCGAGTCAGAGCTACTGAAGGCGAGCGAGGAACGTACGAGACAGATACTTTATCTCTCTCTGCCTTTCGGACGTCTGATACTCCGTCCTTTGCGTGCGCGACGGGCATGACTGTTTAGACTCGCTCTCGTCTTCGGCAAGAAAGAAGCGAGAAACGATCGCTCGGAATCGCGCGCCCTCTACGTTAAACGCTCACCGCCGGATCCAAGCCCTGAGCTCTTAGCGAATAAACACTGTAGCTTCCGAACAGAATTATCGCTATACCCGGCAGAGGTGAAAGCTCTAAATGACTGGAGCATCTACCCCACAAGATGAATTCCAAAAAAACGTTATACTCGACATTTGGCGGGCTACTCAAGCACTATTATCGTCTCACAGCAAACCACAGACCTACCTAGGGCTACTCGCTGCCCACTTCCTCGCAACTTCTCCCGGAAACATCATTATTGCTAGGTACACCTAGACGTGTAACACGTTAGTCCCTTGATAACAGTTAAATTGTGCTGTCTTTGAAGGAGAACATGACAATCGAAAGGTAAATCAGCTGTTCCGTTCATCATGATTCACCCTGTACACCGCGGGCCAAAGAAGACCATAGAACACCGCGACGGGTAAAGAACGTGGCCAGCTATCGCGCCACTTCCTCGATCAAAAAAACCTCCAACTTTGCATTTTACATCGAACAACGGCGCACGCTCTTAGCGTGGCATCGCGGAAATAGCATCGGGGGATGAAAGGAAAAGGCGGAAGGGAAGTAGGGGGGGGGGGGGGCGAAATGCAGAAAGAGCGCGAAAAGTGGGGTGGAAGGGGATTGGCGGAAGCAGCCAGGAAGACTGATTATTCTGACTGCAGAAGAGTTCGTCTGGGCTGGTGGGCCACTCCATCATTTTGACGGGCGCGAATCCCTCTCGTAATATTGTCCAATGAACGCGGCCCCTTTATTCCGAACGAATGAGGTACGAGCGTTAAAAGGGAGAGCCGGCCGCCGAAAAACACGGCCGTAATGGAATCCAGGAATCCTCTGGCGGCCGAGGAAAAACGGCCCGCTAGAGTTGCGAGCATGATTGAAATCGATGGTCCGTCGATCGACGGCCCCCTCCGGGGGAACGGAGCGTGCGTCCTTTCGGCTGGCGCTCCTAGCGGAACAGGACGTATAGTGCCTATACGAGCTATAGTGACTTAGGTGTGAAGTCACTCAGCGGGGTCCTTCCCGATACCCTGCTGGGTACTGGCCGCTAAACGTGCTCGCTCCTACTACCTCTTGCAGGGCTGCATTTAGAGAAGACCAGGCCAAAACCGGGGCCTTAAGACCTTAGGGCCCCGGTTTTCTCCTGGTCTTAGGGCCTTAGGACCCCGGTTTTGTCCTGGTCTTAGGGCCTTAGAACCCCGGTTTTGTTCTGGCCTTAGGGCCCCGGTTTTGGCCTGGTCTTAGGGCCTTAGGGCCCCGGTTTTGTCCTGGTCTTAGGGCCTAAAGGCTCCGGTTTTGTCCTGGTCTTAGGGCCTTAGGGCCCCGGTTTTATCCTGGTCTTAGGGCCTAAGGGCCCCGGTTTTGTCCTGGTCTTCTCTAAATACAGTCCTGCAAGAGGTATTAGGGGGCACGTTTAGCGGCCAGTACCCAGCAGGGTGTCGGCTAAGGCCCCACTGAGTGACTTCACACCTAAGTCACTATAGCTCGTATAGGCACTATACGACCGATCGCGACACGACTCCGCAAGCTGCAATGCAAATTCCTCGCCCTTCGTTTTTGGAAACGATGCAAAACCGTTTCTGCGAACGATGTTGCTGGAGCGTTCACGTGATTGGCAAACGAAGATGCTTGTGGAAGGTTTTGGAGCGGTTGCTGGGGACTGGTGGCTGGAGTATGGTGTTTTAATAATAAAAGAAATAATGTCTGATCGGCAGATGAGTTCTGTTTGGTTTATTTATCAGTGCCAGGTGTATTAATAATACATGGACTAGATTGGAGGCAATTTCTTATTGTCTGAGATGCGAATTTGTGCCAATGGGGAAGATGACGCAAAGCTCGGCGCAGAGGGCGCCACTAGCGCATGTACTGCGGTGTTGCTTGAGCGCGCATGCGCGAACCGTTTGCGCGCGAATTCTTCATTTGTGGAATGTGCGAAGCGGGTAGTTACGTAATATTTTATAATTAGTCATTCTTCACCGATGACAAGTGGCACGCGTGCTGGTGGCGTCGCGGGTGGGAGAAAGTTGCAGTCACCTTCCCCGTTGCAAGAAGTAGAGTCTCTTTATGCCAGGGCTCTCCAGCGTAGGGGCCCCTCACGCGCCTGCTTCCCTTTCCAATCTTCCTCTGGCGCCGCGTGCCTTCCGTTGTCAGGGAGACCGCGCGACGCTGCGAAGGCTGCCATGACGGGCTAGCGTCCTTCGCGGTTAGCGTCGCGCGGTATCCCTGACAACGCGGACGAGAGTGGGAGAACCCCAAGCGTACGCGTACGGGACCTTGGAGAGCCCTGCTTTATGCAATCATGAGCTTTCAGTCTCGAGAATTCATCATGCAAATTAAGATATTCGAGGTTAGAACTATATAGGTAATATTTGTAGATACAGCGATGTGCAATGATAGCAGGTGTATAGGTCGGTCAAAAGGAAGTGGGCATTGAACGCCTCTGAGGCGTGGCTATCCCCACCACATCACTTAGCTCCTCCCACTATGCTGGCAGTTTTGGCGCGAAACTGCAGATATTTGAACAGTCAGGTCATTTCGAGCCGGCTGTAGTGTCGTGAAGAACACTATATTTGCTACTTTTACTTTTACTACTTAATAGTAATGTAGTAATATAAAATCTTAATATTTAAAGCAGAAAGTGTTTGTGTGTTTGTCTGTCACCTAAAAACTCTCAAACGGTAAACTCTGGGATCACGAAACATGCCCCAGCTCATTATGCCTAGCTAATCCAGATGAATGTGACTATTTACACAAAAAAATAAATAAAAACATTTTTTTATAAAATCAGAATCTAAATTTCGGGCGAAGTCGAGTAGTAAAGCTAATATATAATATAATATGTAATACGCAATATATAATATATTACATATATATATTACATATTATATATTCGTATTTACATCGAAATAATTAACTTAAAAAAGATTTTCAAATCACACAATTATTTTGAAGCCACTGGCATTATTTCCTGACTGTTTAGGACCCAACTTTTATTTTACCATTCCGCATTTTGGTCTCCCCAAAAGTGCACCGAATGAACGATGGGGAAATCTGCGTGGTTAAATAAAACAGCTCTTAAAAAATAGGCAGAATCGACTGTGCGAAAAAGACACGCGGGTTACACGAAGTTTTCGAGTCGCTCGCCAAAAAGTTGAGAATCTCTCGTGCCTTTTTAGTTTCCCAACAGCGAGAACATTCCATTTGTCTTTCACCTGTCTCCCTAGTGTCCCCCAGCCCCTCCGTGTTTCCCACTTTCGCGTGCTGCCGGGAAATGAAATATGAGTAAAATGGATAACGGGCGAGTCGCGACCGGAAAATGGAACACGACGAGGAGAAAGAGGGTGACAGAACGCTGAACGGGGCCGGGTCGTGTTTGGATTTCGCGCGTTAAACCGAAACGGGACGGAGACACGCTATGACGATGCATCCGCGCGCGCCAATTAAAATCAAGCCCCGAAGATGGGGAACTAAATATCGGTTTCCGCTGCCGTGACGAATCGTAGACACAATTTCGTGATGCGAGACGAGTACTGTCGAAAGAATTTGAACGTCTGTTTTTGGGGGCATTTTGATTAATTAGGTTGCAGTTTAGGTGGCACTTAACTGAGTTATTATACATTTACATGTAGATTACATTTGCGTTAAATCATGCTTTGAGTTAATTTTTAGTTTTTAAACTGAATTTTAGTTAAGTCAAATCTCCATTAGCTCTGCGAAGTCTGGCTTAAGGTATGTAGTTCTGAATTAGGTATAACTCATGTTACGAGTTTTTAATGATTTGAGCCCCAATTTTGAATTTTTGGAAACTCGTAGACTTCAAATCTCCAATCTCCAATCAACAACATAGTATCTAATTTTAAACACTGACTAGGCAATACAAACTATCATCAGAAATCAATCCAACATGGCAACACAAAATTCTCTTCGCATCTTACGAGGGAAGCTCGGCAACTCGAAAATTCCAAAAAATCTGAAACTGCGGAAATGTAGCTCAAGTGATGCTAATAAATTAACTATTTTTTGATTCGGTAATAAAGCGGTCCTAACACCTCCCCGAAAAAATGTTGAGTTTTCAGATTATCGTGAATATCTGAAAAACTATAAAAGACATAAAAAAGAAGTTAAATTCAAAGTTCTATGGTTTTTTATGCCCTATAAAACGGCGATAAAGAATTTCCAAAAAACTTTTTTTTTTCAAAATCAATCCCTCCTCTCTTTTTTCAAAATTCTTTATCACCATATTGTAAGATATCGGAAGCCATGAAACTTTGAATTGAACTTTTTTCGCCATCTCCCTGCCACTTTATTTCATCCTGTGTTAATCTCACGCAATGAAGTCCATCGGTATCGTTATAAAACACAAGAAAGGAGAGCAGTAAACTACCCCGCCAAGGGCTCAACCAACTCTCGTTAAGAATACGTGAAATAAATAACTTTCCAAGAGCAACACCCCCGCAGTACGCCCTGCATCATCGCGGTGCATAATCCTCGTGACTTGCATATTTCAAAGCTCGATGTACTAGATGCAGGTTTAACAATGGCACATTGTTATTCGGTGCTGTGACAGCGAAAGGGGTGAAACGTGGCGCCGTCCACGGGGATAGAGGGGGTGGGTCGCAGGTTCGAAGGGTGGTTACGCGGACAAGATGGCGTAATATTTTTAATGGGGGAAGCCTTGGGTGATCTACGGCGCCTTGCATTGTTTCTGTGAGACGCCTTCGTACATTGTTCCACCTTGTACCCTTCGCTCCTTGCCATTCCTCGTTTGTCAAACTTCCCCACTGCTCTTCCATTTCGTCACCATTTCGAGCGTAGCTTCTAGGATAATCACTTTCCAAAAAGGTTTAAGTAATTCTCTGTCAAAATTTGGAGGTTTGATACAACCCCTGTGCGGGTTTGACGTGGTCGTATTTGGAGGACACGTTCATTGAACGCCCATAGGCGTTCGCAGCACGGGGTTTATTGATGGACGGCATATATACACTCGTAATACCAAAGAGGTTTTTTTTTCTGATTATAGACTCAAGTGATGATCAGTGATTATCACAAATCATATCGTAAATAATGCAAATTTCTTCATTTCTATTTTTAGAAGACTAACGGAGGAAGATCCCCAAAGCGGAAAATTCGAAAATTTATGAAACTTTGGTAATATGCAGAGGATATATATAAATATGTACAGTAAATCCTCGTTTGGAGCCCGTTTCTACCACGCGTTAGGAGCCCGGCGACTATCCCCACCATTTCTTGGAATCCTTCGGACGAGAGTGAGAAAACCCAATGAGCGAGCGAGAGGAAACGAACGAGTCGACACGAAGTTGCCGTCGGCTTTCGTTTCCTCTCGCTCGCTCATTGGGTTTTCTCACTCGCGCCAGTGGCCGCGCGGAATAGTGTCCAGTCGCGTTAGGAGCCCGCCGCCAGCCCCGTTCGACGGGCTCCTAACGAGTATTTACTGTATTACGCAATTTTTTTGCTCCCCAAATTCACTCTAAAGGGATATAAAGACGTAACTTTTGCCTGAAAACTTCTTTCCTATCAAAATTGGAAACTAGCCCGAATTTCAGGGGCCAATTTCACTCCCTTAGAGTGAATTTGAGGAAGCAAAAAAATTGCGTAATACATATCTATAAATCCTCTACATATCCTCAAAGTTTGATAATTTTTTGAATTCTCGGGTTGGGGATCTTCCCTTGTAAGTGAAATAATTTATTTACAATTGTCCAATACACTTTCTATCACTGTTTCCTTTGATTGAAGACGCTTATAAAAGATCTTTTTGACGTCGTCGACACTGTTCATCCTTTTTCCCACGCTAATTTTCAAAGTAAAGTAGTAAACGTTTTTAACGAAGGAAAGGAGCGAAAATGAGAAGAAAATTTTCTACTCCTTAAGCCTGGTGGTGGTAGTCCGGCTCATTTCGCGCTGGTGTTAATTATTCACTGCGGGAACCGCGTCAAGAAGGCGCTTCATCTTGTTGACGATGAAAACAATGCCCGAATTACGTCAGTTTCTTGAACATGCATGCAACAATGACGGCGGCAGCCTTTAACGCCCCCATGGTTTGCAAGAAAAACTGTGTACCGGACACTTTTGTTATCCAGGCGGACACGTCAAACAACGATAACGAAGCAGAAAATGGCTGGACGTCCGAAGGATGCAAGTAAACTTGACGCAGAGTATACACAGCATGGAAACCTGAACTTTTCGCTATTAAAAGGGGTGAAAATTGTGAAGTACATGAACTTCATCTCGAAGAAGCTTAAAAAGTACAAAAACTACACCCTAACTCGCGGGAAGTGGGAAAACTTGGCCCAGTCACCTCGGTTTCGCCATCTGAAGCTCCCGGCACATTGGTCCGCGACCCGAAATTGCTCCGATTGCTAAACTAACGGGCAAACCAATTAATTGCTAATAGTAATATGCAGGAGGCAAATCAGCAAGCCATGGTCCTTTTTTTTATTTTTTTATTTTTTTTTTTTTTTTATTTTTTTTTTTTAGAAAATGCAATTTATAAAAGATTTTGAAAGTGAAGGTGGTCAACTGAAAGATAATTCTCACGACGAAACCATACCAAATCTTGATAAGATTTTCAGCACATGCTACTTCTTTAACTTCTTCGCGAGCTGTTCTTCACCAGGCACTAAAATGTGAGGTCTGTGAATTTGGCACCCCGAAGTGCAAATTTTTATAAAATAGAAACAGTTTTCGTTTGTCCATGATTTGTCCACGTTTGTCGAAGCAAAATTTTCGTTTGCCCCCCGTCGAATAAAAGTTATGACCAAATTAAAAAATTTGTTCATGAAGATTTACTGTTCGCTTGTTGTAGTTTCTTTGTAACCCTCTTTTGCAGGGTATACACACGAGAATTGTGGACAAACGAAAACTGTTTCCATTTTATACAAACTTGCACTTTGGGGTGCCAACTTCACAGACCGTAAAAGGAGGCATTTCTGAATTCGACGAAAAGAAAAATTATCAGTTAAGCTGTCAGGTTGACAACAAGGGGACGTCACCAGAAGATTAAACCTCGTTACACAAGGTCGCTAACACTGTCCAACACGATTTTTGGTCTGCAATATCCGCTGGGTGATTCTTGTAGAGTTTTTCGCCCTGAACACGAATGCGCAAGCAGAAATGCTCTATCACACTCAGTTTCTGAGAAAATCGATTTTGAAAAAACACTGCAAATTTTCAGCTTCGAACATTTTTTGTGTCGAAACGGTAATAGTTATTCGGTTGCTCGTTGCGTCCAATTATTCTACGAACCCTCCCGAATACAACGATATAAGTTATTATTGCATTATGATCATTAAAATTTGTTTAAACAACGATCAAAGGGAAAATGACACCCGAGATGCACCCATTTCTGAAGATATCTTTCAGTTTATTTCCAAAACTAAGGGTCTAGGAAAAAATCTGACCATTCCACGCGATGCAGCAGACATTTTTCCTTCGGAACTCATCAACAAAACTGGTAAGTCACGTTTTGTTTTCAATACAGAAGCGAAAGAGTTTGGCAAAACGCGCGGTGTCGACAGTGGTAGTCAACGGCGCACAGTGGGACGAATCGACATTTAAGTAGGCATTCACTTCATTTTTTACATTTTTCATCATTTTGTGATTACTAGCTTTAGATTACAGAATTTAGATAATGATTTTATAAAAAAAAAATTATTTTTTATTTTTTGTGAAAATAGCCACATTCATCTGGATTAGCCAGGCATAGTGAGCTGGGGGACGTTTCGTGACCCCAGAGTTTACCGCTGGAACATTTTTAGGCGATAGACAAACACACAATTAAGATTTCTTGTTACAATTTTCGTATTTTTTTAAATTAAAACAATTGTTCGAATTTGTTCGTAAATTCAAGCATACCTCTTAATTCTGGATAGACTTCAATTTCACAAAATTCAATTTTTATATCCGTCCGCATCCGACCCTTTGAAAAATTGATATTTTTTTGCACAAAAGCAGGTGCAAGTCTGGAAAAATGTACTATTTTACTTCAAATTATTATTTTCAATAATAATGGTGCAAAATGAATGTTTTTAACTTCAAAATACTCTAATTGAGTAATTTTCAAATATAAGTAATATATGTTGGAAGTGAAGCACACAGAGGTGTGAAACGTGCAAAAGTATGAATGAAACGCTAGATAAATAAGAATGAATCATGTAATCAGAGAGTGATTGGAATCGACTTTTGGGGAAACAAATAAAAAGGAAGCAAGCAAGTTCTAATAATGACCCATGACAATCCGCTCCTGAATTCAACAATTGACTATCGTTTGCCAGCCAATAGCTGAAATCCCTTGCATCTATCACGTTGTTAACATGCGATTAATAAACAAAAATTTGGAGAGTTTGCAATGAACTTGGCAAGACAGTACGTTGAATTGTATGGATGGTATTACATGCCTCCAACTGTACATAAAATATTAATTCATGGCCAACCATGAAAATAATAAATTGAAGCAAAATAGTACATTTTTCCAGACTTGCACCTGCTTTTGTGCAAAAAAATATCAATTTTTCAAAGGGTCGGATGCGGACGGATATAAAAATTGAATTTTGTGAAATTGAAGTCTATCCAGAATTAAGAGGTATGCTTGAATTTACGAACAAATTCGAACAAATGTTTTAATTTAAAAAAATACGAAAATTGTAACAAGAAATCTTAATTGTGTGTTTGTCTATCGCCTAAAAATTTTCCAGCGGTAAACTCTGGTGTCACGAAATATACCCCAGCTCACTATGCCTGGCTAATCCAGATAAATGTGGCTATTTTCACAAAAAATAAAAAATAATTTTTTTTTTATAAAAATCATTATCTAAATTCTGTAATCTAAAGCTAGTAATCACAAAATGATGAAAAATGTAAAAAATGAAGTGAATGCCTACTTAAATGTCGATCCGTCCCACTGTGCGCCGGTGCGCGGTCCACTGCCGCTCAGCGTAACACAATCGCTTAACGCGCCTGGGTACCAACTGTTGGCATCGAGATAAGCAACGCCTGACTGCTGCTGTAAGGTAAAAGTACTAATACCTGGACACGTCCCAATACCTGGACACCAATGACATTTATATTTTTACTAAGCTTCATAGAAAGTTTAGAACAATATTCTTGGGAATATATGTTATTTTGCAACTTGATATCTTATATAAAAAATTAAGAAAGTCCTAGATGTAAAGTTTAATATATAAAACAGTCTTTAAATATCGGAGGTGCATGCACTTGAATTCTGCGTAGATTTCTTAAGTAATTCTTAAGAAAAATACAGTTAGTTGTTAAGGTGATAATAATCGTTATATAACGTTTCTCTGAGAAAAAAACGTATGTACAGAATCTTAAGAAGTTTCTTGTTACATACAAAACAAAACATTGATTGGTTAATGTTGATTTTAATTAAAAATATACGTGTTCATGTACCGGTACATAGTAATCTTGTCGGTCTGTCAGCATTTTGAATGCTTATGGGAAATCCCAATACCTGACCTCATTGTCCAACCGGTAAACTGTCTGTGTTTTCTCAAATGTTTGCACATCAAAACTGTAAGTACAAGTATACTTTACATAAATTAACAGTCCTTTATTTTCAAGTCATATTTTTAGTCAATTGCATGCTACATTTTCAACATAACCTAAAATTTCATAACTGAATAATTCGCGCGCAAACCATTCACACAAACACTAGTGGCGCCCTCTGCGCCGAGCTTTGCGTCATCTTCCCCATTGACCAGGTATTGGGACACCAAAAATGGGACGCTGGGACAAATCAGAATTCTATTGTCCATGTATTGGTACACATAACTACTTGTGTTTTTACTCAATTTAATTAAAATAACGCACTGAAAACAAGTTTTTAGTAGCTCACTTGATAGAAACAAGTAACACTTATCTAAATTTTGACACGTTTGTTAAAAAGAACATTTATTTTTAGTCCATTTTTAAGATATACTACTTTGATATCCTTATGTGTCCAGTTATTGGTACTTTTACCTTACGGAGGGACAAGCGACCCGCGGAGGGGATAGCCGCTCCACAGTGACCTAAAGCTGGGTTTACATTAGTCCAGTCCAATGATCCAGTCCAGCACTGGATTAGAACTGGAATAATGTAAACAGTGTGATCATTCCAGTCCAGTGCTGTCATTCCAGCAGATTTCGACTGGATCGAAAGTCTACTTTTCGATCCAGTGTTTACTCCCTCCATCGAGAACACAACATTCCAGCGTTGCTGGACTGGTCTAGACGGCTCAGCCCAGTGCCGCCTGGTGCCGCCTAAAGCGTAGTAGGTACAGCGTACACGTGTTTGCATGTTGAAGAAAATAATGGCAAAGAAATTAAATGAAGACCAAACCTTCAAATGCTAATCTATACTCAGAAGGATCCTCTGATTACAGTTGTTGCAAAAGTAACGCGGAGCCACCTTTTTCAATTCTTTCCCTCGTCCAGTTTCGCATCCAAATTCGCTTTTTTCTCATCATTTCTACAACCAACTATGTCAATAATTTCTTTACAAATTAATATTAAAGCAAGTTTCAGATGATTTTTTATCCTTCTTTTGCGTGAATCCATATTACTTATCACTTTTAACGGTTCATAAACGACTGGAAGACTGTTTTCCAGTCGATTCACTCGCTGGATCCAGCGACTGGAATAATGTAGACCTCGACCGATTTCCAGTCGAACCACTCGCTGGATCCAGCGACTGGAATAATGTAGACATCGACGCGATTTCCAGTCAAACCACTCACTGGATCCAGCGACTGGACTAATGTAAACCCAGCTTTAAGCAGCCAACTGACTTCGTCCCGACTGTAGTCGCAGCGTCTTGCCCTCGGGCCACCTATGCAACAGTATACCAAAAGCAACTTCTACCATCCCCAAACCTCGGGTCCTCCATGACTCTCTTAATTCCCTATCCACGAAGTTACCCATTTCAACACTCCCACCGCCAATTTCCCTTTCTTCTTAAGAAAAAAAACCGACGTTCTTGAAAAATCACCCCTTCGCGGAGAAAAGGAACAGAGACGACCAGCCTGAACAGGCGGTCGCCGCCGGTGTAAAGTAGAATTATGTCACGGCTTTACGTTGGATACTTTGTATGGGGCTTCGTAGAGCCGCCTCTAAAGGCCACCGAAACTTTCCTCCTCCGCTAAAACCATTAGCCTCCCCGTATATTCTCGTACAAAGGCGGCCGGCACACTTCCCTCGGCCACCCTAAAACCCCGTTCACAGGGTCCGAGGGTATTAGAAACAGGTGTCGAGCGCCCAGTGGCCTGCCGCAGAAGAAAGAATCCCCTGGCACGAGACGATGCATCAGCCAAGTGTCATTCTTCCTGCAGTGCCCTGACGAGATTCTGATCAAGCCGTTAAAGCATGACGGGAATTTCACGCGGGGTCTTAATTATAAACGCTGTTTGTTGCACCCTTTCGTTAAACCGAGGCGAGGTTTTCGGGGGAGGTGCCTTCTTTTCGGAGTAGCAATTTGTCACGTGACTATGACGAGGGTAGCAAGAATTTGTAGTAGACTGAGATTCCGAAATTTAAGTATTTTTGAAAATCTGTTAGTGTTAAGAAATTTGATCAAAAACCTTTCATTTATGTCATTTGTTTTTGCTTCTGGATTTTTGATTTCGCGCCTTCCAATTAAATATTTCACCTCATTTTCTTTCAACTTTGTCTATGAAGTGAATATATCTGTGAGAGATAGATACAAGTGGAAGTACGATTTTAAAAAAATGTCTATCTTTGATTATAGTTTGCAGCCTCCAAGATTTTTTTTTTCAGTGTAACCTTTCATTTTTGTAATTTGTTTTTGCTTCTGGATTTTTGATTGCATGCTTTCCAATGAAATATATCACCTAATTTTCTTGAAACTTTGTCCATGAAGTGCATTTTTGAGTGATACAAGTAGATGTACCATTTTAAAAAAATGTCTATCTTTGATTATAGTTTGCAGCCTCCAAGATTTTTTTTTTCAGTGTAACCTTTCATTTTTGTAATTTGCTTTTGCTTCTGGATTTTTGATTGCATGCTTTCCAATGAAATATATCACCTAATTTTCTTGAAACTTTGTCCATGAAGTGCATTTTTGAGTGATACAAGTAGATGTACCATTTTAAAAAAATGTCTATCTTTGATTATAGTTTGCAGCCTCCAAGATTTTTTTTTCAGTCTAACCTTTCATTTTTGTAATTTGTTTTTGCTTCTGGATTTTTGATTGCATGCTTTCCAATGAAATATATCACCTAATTTTCTTGAAACTTTGTCCATGAAGTGCATTTTTGAGTGATACAAGTGGATGTACCATTTTAAAAAAATGTCTATCTTTGATTATAGTTTGCAGCCTCCAAGATTTTTTTTCCAGTGTAACCTTTCATTTTTGTAATTTGTTTTTGCTTCTGGATTTTTGATTGCATGCTTTCCAATGAAATATATCACCTAATTTTCTTTAAACTTTGTCCATGAAGTGTATTTTTGAGTGATCCAAGTGGAAGTACCATTTTAAAGAAATGTTCAATTTTGACATTAGTTTGCAGCCTCCAAGATTTTTGTTCGGCGTGCTTAAAGCTACTTCGTCTGTTTTGAGATACACATTTGGTAGAGACGGGCTCAAGGAACAGGGTCACACTTTTCATTTTAGTGCAACATACTCTTCGATTCTGTAAAGCTCACGCGAACTAGATTGGCGTCCATAAAAAAATTGCAGTAAAGGAAAATGAACTGAGCTATCATAAAGAAAAGAACAAGTAACGTTTCCCTTCTCAGAGATATCCAAATTTTATAACAGAATTTTACACACACTAAAATTTTACAGCTATGTTTTACGTATTCTAAAGTTGAAATATCAAATCCAGTAGCTTTCTACGTGCACGCGATTCGATTGAAAAATTCAGCACCGCGAAAGATTTCCTTAGATTTTTTTCAGCCGCTTTCCCAAGAAATCTTTAACAACGTGCCGCGATAAAATTTATATTTCATTATTAAGTACCTAATGGATCTCCATGCCAAAGTTTCCTTTTCACTTAAACGGCCATCGTTCTTAATAATTGCTCGCAATGAAAAGAAATTCTGCGCAAACTTCGGAACGCCGAAGTGAAAAGGGAAGAATGCGAAGAGAAACTCGGCTGAGCGAAGAATATTAATATTTCTTCAATCATTTCAATCACGTTCCTCGAAATATTTTCCACGCCCCCACTTTACCTTCCTTCTCTCCAAAGAGAAGCATAAAAATTTCTAACAGAGTTGCTATAAATTTCTTTTAAAACAAAGTCGAGAAATTACTCGCAAATCTCCAACAGATTAAAAATTTACGATTATACGTCCTTCCTTATTAGTCGAATGTAAGAAAACGATTAAAAACGGAATTTACTTTAAGAATATTTTAGATCTCAGTTGGACTAAAATTTGAACATTTCTTTGCCGTCTTGTAATTTTGTAGAGATCTACAAATAACTCCTTAGAATATTTTGCAATTTAAGAAGTATGAAAAATAAGTATAATTTTCAAAATTAAAGGAGTGAGAGTATCAAGGAGGGAAATATCTTTAAATTCTCCTGAGAAAATTAACAATGTCACATACTACCTATATATGAAGTGTATTTATACAAAATAGAGAATATAATAAAAATGTTGACTACTTTCAATAAAAAAAAAATAAACTTATCTACCTATAATCTTTGTTACAATTTATATTACTGAAACCGTAGAAGACTGTATTTTCAGTTCAGAAATTAAGAAATAAACTAAGTGTACAAAATACAGAAATAAAGCGAAGCAGAGAGAAACTTAAAAAAAAGCAGTAAGGGTGGAAACGTGAGACATGGCCCGAAAGCTGCCTCAAAATACCGGAACTAATCGAATTAAAGTCCAACGACCAATTTGGCCGGACAAATTGAGGCAAGTAAGCTGGCAAAAGACTCGAGCGAAGTAGAGTCACGTAGCTAAGGGGTGCGAGTATCTAAATTATTCCGAATTGCCAACTAACGCGGCGCACTGGGCGGGGTTTAAACGACGGTAAGCCGCGTAAAAATGCCTCTTAATCTCGAGCACGGTCTCCAGATTGCCACGGGAAGCTTTTTACCAGTGTCGAAATTCGCGCTTCAAATGAAGGCGAGGGAGCGGAGGAAACAGAAAAAATAAAATCCCCAGATGGGGGAGACTAAACTGGAAGGGAGGGAGAGGTGACGACGCTGAAGGGTAAAAATGAAAAATTCGAAGTACGAATTTGAAACAGAATTTCAAAGAATAAACCATTTCGCGATTCGATTTTTGCAATTTAATTAATTGCATGATGTAAACAAAGGATGGATCTACTTGGTGAGGTGGAAGTTAATATTTTTGTCACATTTTCGAGTGCCAATTTAGAACGCGAATTAATGTATTGTGGGGCACAGAGGAAGGAATAGGGGGTAATAAAATTAACCCATTCTCGATTCTATTAGTTGTGTAGTATCCAAATTTATCTTGGATAAATCTGTGGTGTCGTGCTTAGATTATACGGGGGAGAAAATAACTACAGTAGGGCCATAATCTATTGGCACCTCAAGGCCACAGCTGAGAGTTTATCCCGACCACACAGAGCTAGATAAATAAAATTGACATGACGTAGAAAGAGCAACCATGTGCAGCCTAACTTAAAGCAAGGTGTACCACTTTGTAGGACCAGGTCGCTTTATTCCAACTATAGGTCTCCCAGTCCAATCTACCACTATATTTACAAGCAAGCGTAACTATAACAGCGAGCATCTCAATTTACATAAGCTATTCATTGGCAAGAATATTAATTATAGCGAGCAGAAAGTGAAACCTGACATGTACTAGTCCTGATAGACAGGAGTCTCATTTCTAAGTGATTAGAAAACTGACAGAGTCTATCTCTTAAACTTCATCTTTACTCTGTCAGGTTGAAGCCAAGTACATAGATTTGCTGATCTCAATCTGCCCCTTTTGAGGGTGGCCAATACACGTCCGAAAGAGCCCCACAGAAGTCTGAATCCCTTGAACCTGGGGCCTCCCCAGGCCCAGGAAGTCAGCGGCTCTAAGCATTCAATCAACTACCTCCCCAAGCGAGCTGATCTCTTCAAACTACAGTATCCAAGGCAGTGCCCTAATAAGCAGTTATCCCAGGACGCAATCTCTCCCCACAGACAACTGTGAACTACCCCAGCCTAGGGCAGCGCAGACACATCCGCAAACGAGGACTACATCTCCAAGAACTGAACAGATTCCGAAGTACCTTGACGACTACCCGGTTCCCAGAATCACACATCCCCTAATAGGGGCCAGGCTCCTCTGTTACGCTGCCGCCAAAGCAGAGGTGAAACGAGACGAAAGGGGCAGAAAGAACCCGGGGTCGCGGGGGGGGTGGTGGAAGAAGGGGGCAGCTTTGAGCGGACGTAACAAGCGCAGATATGCAGCCAGTGGCAGCGCGGCGTCGAGCGGTAAATTCGCCTCTAAATTAATTACTATACAATGCAGGGCCGCTTTGTCGTGTGGCGTCTTTATTAAACGAGCCCACCCGAGGGGCCGAGCCTTTTACTTAACCGACATATTACCCCCAGGGGCGGGCGATGTATTAACCGTGTCCTGCGCGAGCCTGTCCTAAGTAACTTTTTCCCGCCCCCGTTCTCCGTAACGGTAAATCCCCTCGTTGTATCCTTTTGTTTATGCAACGAGGGAGCCACCGGCAAATATTGCCCGAGATTACGCGCGCTCGACTTAGCGGAGACGGTTTAAAGGTGAGTTAGGGGGTGTTCCTTAATGAAATATGAATCAGGGATTGAGATTAGGGGCGCCGTTACTTCGGCCGCTCGCAGTTCGGGGCATTTCGAAAGTGTTACGGTATAGAGCGTCTAATTTGAAAGTTGGCCGAGCCTGCCGGGGCTCCACGGGGTCGGGGATTCGGGGAGCAACTCGCGCTGTTAGGGGGGGGGGCACGGTATGTGTGAATTCTGGGGGCAAATCTGGGTGGTAATAGACACCCTGGAAGGGAATAACAAGCTTGCAAAATTTGGAGACGAGCGGATTGGAAATGTTGAGTTTTTTAGGTTAGGCGCTAAAAGAACTGAGCCTAGGAACCCAATTTCTCTGTCTTCTAGGGACTACTAGGGAATTTTCGATGCAATGTTGCGGATGGTTTTAGGGAAAGATAATTTAGAAACTTAGAAAAGATTTCTGGAGGTTATCGTAAATCCAACTATTTTGAAAGTTTTCTTTGTTGTAAATTTTGTTTTACATTTTCTTCATTCCTGCATCCAGCTAAAGCAATAAATATAGCTCTTATACATTTCTCTTCAGGTCTTGTCATTGACATTTGTCGAAAATACTAACCTCTACAGAAACTAGTGGAACTCAACTCGTAGATGGCGCTAGTAAAGATTTCTAACCTATAAACAGTTCCAAAATAAGATCCATGGAAGTGGACACTAATTTCTCTGGCTCGCGAATAAAGAATATCGAAGCAACGTCGACGTCGAATCAGAATTCCGTAAATCACGATTATCCGAACCTGAGTTACCTGATAAAATTCTTACGAAGCGGAACCGGTGGAGGAGCAGAGGGAATCCTCTCTCAGCTACGAGGCGCATTCAATGTTGTAGGAATTTCCCGACATCGTCCATGTTTGGAAGACGCAAAGCAGAAGAGCAGCACACGTGCATGCGAGCATCGCCGAGGCTTTCACGGCGATTGCTTTTTCGGTCGTCGTTTGTCAGCCGAGATGTTCAGCGAGAAATCATTCGACCTTACCAGGGGGCGAGGAGTTTACGCTAGATAACCGAGACATCTCTACTTCTTCGCCTTAACACACTTTTGGATCTGCATCTAGCTTCGTCGAAGAACGAACCTTGAGACACTGAATTGACGTGAATGCTCGATTTCACGATTTCTACGGGACAGTTTGAATATTTTGGGGCCAGAGGGATGATGGAGACATGTTGGGCGTGAAATATAAAAAATGTGTGTCGCGAGCGAAAATTAAACTTGTGCCTCATGCGACACCTTTTTGGGCTGATATAGAATCGAATGTGGCGAACTAAGATTCATATTTAAATAAAGAAAACAATTGAAGATTTTTGCGATTCATTTGAAATTAGTTACAGCTGATGCACCTCCAGACTTGCAAGAGGAGATGATAGACCGAATGGCGGGGGTTATTAGAAGCTATGGTGGGGACAGTTCTTCTTCATTGGCTTTCAGCACCCAACTGGTTTTGTTCCGAGTATAGCTGAACGCTTGTTCCATTTAAGGGGTCTCCCTAGTGTGACGGTTTAAAAAAATCGATTTTTTTTTTTGCGTTTTCTGAAAGTTCAACATCTTAAAAACATATTCCTAAAATATTATAGCTGACTTCGAAACTTTGGCAACGCTGTGAGCTATGAAAGGTAGCGCGCGACCAGGCGCGCAGGTATGAATCGGAGCCCTCAACGCTTGTATCGACATTTTTTAATTGAAAAACCGTTACCTCCAGAGCTACCTATGATCTGGCTACCTGTTCAGAAGTGAGCAAAGTGAGCATTTTACTCGAAACGACATTTTTGGCGCGGCGATCACGATATCTCAAAAACTAGTCAACTAAACGACTTGAAACTTAACATATATATTCACTGCGTGTTCTGTTAGAACCTGAACCAGAATGAAGTCATTATATGCAAAATTCGAATTTCGCAGCTCAAAAAACTGATCACTTTTTCGGCGCGAAAAAATAATTTTCTTTAAAGTGCTGCCATTTTTGTATTTGGTGATTTTATATTTTCGTTCTAGTTCAAACCTTAGCTGCGTTCATATAGATTAAGAAAATAACTGTGTTTTTTATTTCAGATGATCATGACAGCCGGGATCATGATCGCCATTTATTTTCGAGCTCCTCATTATAATCCTTCAAACATAAAATATAATTATCACTAATGATTCAAAAAATTTAAGTACATTGCCCAAATGTAACTGAATAAATACTTCAAAGTTTGAAACTGCAATATCAAGTACATTTCCTTCAAAAAAATTCCCAAATGTTGCCCTGTTTTCCAGGCGTCACACTAGGGAGACCCCTTAACCAAGCAATCTTGGATGAAACGTATAGGTGTTTTAATGGTGGGTCTTTCTGCAGCAGAAGATTCTACGGCTATTAATATTACCTAATATGTAATAATAGAATTCATTAAAGAACAAATGTTCCGTTAAATTTCTTAAAAATGGTGAGAATTTCATCTGGATTTTGGGTTGATGAAAAGCGACCGAGGGCGAAACAAATATTTCTTGCCCGAGAGTTATGGACCAACGGAAATACAGAACGTCCCAATGATCATCCGGAATCTCGGAGGACGGCGAAGGCCTTTGCACATCCCTTTTGGACCCTCCCTTTATTCTTCCTTTACACTTTATACAGGGAAAATGCTTCGCATTCGCGGGAATTTCCACACGAACGAAACTCGCTGGAGGGAAAAGTGTTTCCGATAAATTCGCAGGGTTCTATCCACGCGTGACTGCATTTAATTCCGGGTACGAAGCTTCATTAAAAACAAAACGGGGGCGGCATGGTCAAGTGATTGGTCGATGACGGGATTAATTTGAAAAGAAGAAATTGAAGATAACGGCATTTATATGGGAATATTGTAGGAAGTCTTTGTTTTACGGTTTGGAAGGTAAGAATGAAGAATTGTCTGAATACAGAGGAAATATCTGCATAATAATAATAATAATAATAGTAAAGCGTCTTTATTACACCAAGATAAAAAATGAAATATAACAGAAAAAGTATAAGGTACAAAAAAGAGAAAAAATAAATAAGAATGGTGAAATAGGTGATAAAAAAATAATGCACAAAAAAGAGAAAAAAGGAATAAGAGTGAAATAGGCGAGGCACAGCATAGCGGCTATTAGGCTTGACCTGAGAGAGAAATGGGTAAAGAATGACGGGGGGATGAAAGGGGGTAGGTCAAGAAATATGTACAGAGCATAGTGAGGATTCAAAATACTATCAGACATTAGATGATTCATACACAACGTGGCAGAAGTCGAGTTGTGCAATAAGAAACGGAGACTAATAAATAAATAAATATAAAATAATTTATTAAATAAATATAAAATAATTTATTAAATAAATATAAAATAATTTGTCAAATAAATATAAAATAATTTATTATACAAATATAAAATAATTTATTAAATAAATATAAAATAATTTGTTAAATAAATATAAAATAATTTATTAAATAAATATAAAATAATTTGTCAAATAAATATAAAATAATTTATTATACAAATATAAAATAATTTATTAAATAAATATAAAATAATTTGTTAAATAAATATAAAATAATTTATTAAATAAATATAAAATAATTTATTTATTTATTTCTCGCTTCGATTTAGGTATGTTTTGAGTTGGAAGATGAATCCAACTCAAATTTTATGACCTCTCGACCTATTATCATCCAAGCATCCCACTCCCAAATTTTGTCCCTAAAAAACTTCCTCTTCAAAAGAGACTCAATAAAAATACCACCGCACTAAAAATGCCGCAAAGTGCACGTAGGATTGCGCCAAGGTACGGAGCGAGGTAGCTGAAGCACTGGACCGCGCAAAATGGCGAGGTGTCTCGAATCACGTGCGCGGCATCTCAACAAGAGGGAAGAGAGGCAAGGCAGCGTTCGACCATTTCGCTCGTTTATTTATTATTTCCCTTCCCTCCCGTGACCGCGAAACTTCGAGGCTCCCTACGGAATCGGTGTCCGTTTCCAGGAAGTTGCTGGATCACCCGAGAGGGAAAGAGCAGTTTGGCAACTATCGAGACTCCTCCGGGGACCAACGTGCCACCTGGAAACTTGATACTCCAACGAACGGGGCTGGATCCCCCTTATTAATGATAACGACGTTTTCGATCGGGCCGCCGATCGATTGGTAGCCCTGCAACTTTTACGCCGGCTGCACGACTTAAATTTAAAAGGAGCCGTAATCCTGCGGCCGTGTTGAATTATTGCAGTGGACCAGTCACGTGACATTAGGATGACGAGTATCTCGCTTGCTATCGATGGCACGAGAAAATGTCTTGGGAAGAAGTTACTTGCTTCGAAGGGACGAATGTTGCGATGACGATGTTTGAGATTTTAATGTTGCGGCATTGGGGCACTGATGAGATGCGAAAGTGGTTTCTGGGTGCTGACAGGTGTTGATGAATGATGTTCGGGTGTTAATTATTTTATTTCCGGGGGAAAGTGACCTTTGGGATGCTACGTTAACCTTTGATTTTTCTTTCAATACAGTAGGATCTAAATTATTGATCAGCAGCGACATCTACTTAGCTATTGTTATATATTTTAATTAAATAACTTTATTTTTTCAAATTTTCTGGAATTTAGTGTGAATAAAAGCAAGCTTATTTGAATGCCCATCTGCTTGAATATTTCAATAATTGAGGCATTTGATGGAAAAAGGGCACATACACCAAAATGCCATTTCAAGAAAATCGGTTTCAAAGTTTTCATTGTCGATCACGCTACGTAACAAAACAGCATCCAGCTAACCCAACGCGAGAGAAGTAATGTCCTTGGTATATTATATATATAACATATACCTCAGTCGATTTAAATGATTTAAGAAAAAAGGGTGCATATGCCTATGTGCCCTTTTTCCATCAAATGCCTCAATTATATAATATTGTCATCATTTATTATTCGCACGAAGAATAGGGACTCTGGTTAAGGTTAATACTTATTTTTAGTTAATTATCTGCAATAAGTTATTCCCAAGAAAATAGAATCCGTAAGTAATTATACGAGAGTCGTTCAGGAAGTAATACACGTTTTGAAGTAGCAACAATAGAAATGTATTTTAAAACGCTCTCTTTATTGGTAACTTCCTAAAGTCTTTTAATTTTGCAAAAAGATGGTAATCGCTTGGAGCCAAGTCCGGAGTGTAGGTAGGGACCCCCCAGTACCTTCGTTATTGAAAAATAATGTACAGGTAGAAAAGATACAAATAAATAAAAATTTTTAATAACCATTTCTATTGTTGTTATTTAAAAGCAGGTATTGCTTTCAAGATGACCATTGCACATAGAGCAATTAGAAGATTGCACATCGAATATTTATAGTTTACGAAGGAAGACAGTAGCAATAATTATATAGGTGAGACATTTTTGTACCCAACAGAGTTTCGCAACGACGAAAGCAAGAAGATTACGTCCAGATTTCCGATTTATTCCTTATATAAAAGTTACCACTTTCTCCAGCTTATCCGAGGTCCGATAAACAAAAGCATTGTGCCCCGAGTTTCCCCTCGTCCAAAGTGCATTAAAACTATTTTCAATTAAAAAAAAGGAACCGTATACACACCGGAAGCCCGTATTTCTGCCTCCCATTCTGCCGCGAACCGTGGCCCAGAAACTTTCGCAATTAATAAGTAATTTCTCTTCGCTTTATAGCGGGAAGAAAGCTGTCATAAAAAGTTTCAAAGCCCATTTCTTTCACTTCGATCCGCCGCGGGAAAAACAATACAAATAAATATCGAGGATATCGTCGCCGGAAATCGACGCCGTATTTCGTCGCGAACTAATTCTCCCTGCCCACCGACAAAAATAATACTTCTTCGCTGCAGCATGAATGGCGCCGATCGCAACTATTTACTCAGTCTAATCCCTAATTTTCATTATTAAAGTACAAATACTTAAGCATCCACCTACTGAAAACTTGGGTAACCTGTATAATGTCATTTTACAAATTTTGCGAAGCTTCTGTTAATAATTAGAAATTTAAACAAAAAAACTAAACAATACAGTCAGGTAAGAAAAAGTGCAATATTAATCTATAGCATGGATTCTGCACGATTACAGCGCAAGAGAGAAGGAAAGTGCAATAGGGCAAGTAGAGGAGGTCTGTCTATGGTCAGACGCACTCTCCGAACCAAGGTGCCGGGAGCTATACTTCTCTGTATCTTTTCAAATAAGCATTATCGTGAAAACTGCTTTCAGTAAAAATTGTCCAGTTTAGTGGGAGCTTTAAGAATCTGCAGTCATTTTGTAATATTTCTATTAAAAAATTTTGTATTACATGCTTTTCAACACTCTGGAATTAGCGAGGCAATAATTCTTTTCTAGCATTATTGTTAACGTGCCGAGCAGAAGTTATTGCGAATAGAAGTAGCCGAAGCTCCGAGCTTCCTTTTATCGGAAAGTTCCCTTCATCAAGCGGTAGAGGGAACAGGTTAGATCTATGACTAAGTGTCAAGCGGTGGGATAGGTGACAAGGACGGGAACACGTGCAGGAGACAGCTAAACACCTACAAAGACAACTCGTGTGATGGACAGTGTCGCCTGGACTGTAGAATAGCGCGGTGACAGGATCACGAAGATGACGGACTCTCTCTCCCTCTCTTCCTCTCGCTCTCTCTCGCCCCCAGGGGATCGCTCATAAGTTATGGACGCGTTAATTATAATGGAGTTTCCAGGCTCGACTGTTTATTGACCCGACGTTCCTGGTAAAAGGGATCAGTAGCCTGGGCACTTTTTCACGATGAAACTTTCATGTTTCCCGAGCTGTTGCAATAAATCTTCGCCTTTAATTTCTTTTATTATTGAAAAGAATTTCGGAAGGGTGTGGAGGAAGTTACGTCATGTAGAAAACAACTTACGAAGGGGCTGGGGTGTTTTGAAATAATTATGAGAGCGGAGGAATTGTGGGGCAAACTGTGGTATTTTGAAGTTCTGCAAAAATAAGTGATGACTTTGGTGGGGGATTTGAAATATTCCGGATGGAAACAATTCAGTGATTTTTTAAAGGTAAAAAGTAGGTGGTACATTATAATTAGTCAGTAAATAATATCAAGAAAGTTGGATAGTCTGAAATTTTCTAACAATTCAGTCACAAGTAGTGTACTAATAATGGGAATTAATTAATCAATCGAAGTGGAATAGTAATAATTTTGAGAGGGGTTATGAATTCAGTAATATGTTATGAAGGAGCAAAGAATTGGGAAAGAATTTTTCTGCAAATTCAATACTGTAATAAAAGCCTCGAATTAATAGCACAAGTTCATCATGAATTTTAAAATATCAGTTTTCCAATTACAACTATAACCACTATTTCCATTCGAAATTCCACCAACACACAAAACATTAATTCGACATCCATCTGAAGTTATAACGAACCAGTCAACATATCCATTAATTGCGTTTCTAAATCTCGAAAACCACGTTCGTTGCCTTTGAGAGAGGATTTAGTTTCAACACTGCCACGACAGTCTCACGTGAAGCTTCGACTGTACGCTCCAGGGGAGACACTATCGAGAATATTGATAATCGAGCCATGAACGGGTCGCATAGACGGTTGAACATCACCAAACCAGAAACTACCACGACATTTTCCCAAAACAAATCCCCCTGATTTACTAATATAAACAATTTCTATTAACCAAATTCTCCGAGCATCTCCCAATTAAAAATATTCAACTGTTCCTCGTCTCTACCGTTTTCGAAAAACCTGTCTACCCACCAACAAAGCTATCGATAATTGAGGGCTCGGATGCAATAAGGGGACTAGCGCTCGAAAATGGGAAAAATTATTGTCCAAACGCTATGAAATATTGGAAAATTAAATGTTGTTAAACTGTATTTTAAAAAATATAGTGTTGTAAAGCTCGTCACGACACAGATTTTTTCTATTCACAGTTTGTTTATCGAATCATTACTATTCGAGCTAAAAATTATAAACGAAAAAATTTTCATCGTCCAAAATCATTATTTCTTTAAACATAAATTGCGATAACTTGAGTAAATATTAAGGGATCGTTATGAGACGTGAAACATAAAACTCAGAAAACTCTAGCGAAGCCGCAAAATGTATGCACAAAACCCTTATGTTAACAAATGTAATAATATTTCATTAAAAGGTAATACTGGATATAACCCATGTTTTTCAACGTTCGCCGTTAAAAAGAATCGAGGCAATTTTGAGGTACATATAACTTGCAGCGACAAAGTTTTTCCTTAATATACAAGGAAGATTTTCACCAATTTTCACACTGATTAATAAATAATTGTAGAAGTTATGACGATATATATAAATCTCCCGCGCCACCAATAGTCAACAGCCGCGTGTAATGGGCTATTTAGCAGTCTTAGCATTCGCGTTGACAGTTGGCGTCGTGGGAGAATTATATATATCGTCATAACTTCTACAATTATTTATTAATCAGTGTGAAAATTGGTGAAAATCTTCCTTGTATATTAAGGAAAAACTTTGTCGCTGCAAGTTATATGTACCTCAAAATTGCCTCGATTCTTTTTAACGGCGAACGTTGAAAAACATGGGTTATATCCAGTATTACCTTTTAATGAAATATTATTACATTTGTTAACATAAGGGTTTTGTGCATACATTTTGCGGCTTCGCTAGAGTTTTCTGAGTTTTATGTTTCAAGTCTCATAACGATCCCTTAATATTTACTCAAGTTATCGCAATTTATGTTTAAAGAAATAATGATTTTGGACGATGAAAATTTTTTCGTTTATAATTTTTAGCTCGAATAGTAATGATTCGATAAACAAACTGTGAATAGAAAAAATCTGTGTCGTGACGAGCTTTACAACACTATATTTTTTAAAATACAGTTTAACAACATTTAATTTTCCAATATTTCATAGCGTTTGGACAATAATTTATCCCATTTTCGAGCGCTAGTCCCCTTATTGCATCCGAGCCCTCAATTAACACCAGATTAAAATTAATCCCCTTAGATCCACACAGTACGTGTAAATTCATTCACCATTTATTTATTTAAATTAATCTTCTATTCAGTTCAGACACATTTTACTTAAACAGGCTCACCAAGAAGATATTCGCCCCGTGAAATCTGGACTATTTAATTACTCTGTAACTCGATGAACAATATATTTATTGAATCAAATTAGAAAGCAGAGATTAACCCTTTCAGCCCTATTTCACGCACTCGTGTCTCTGCTCAGCGAGGATTATATTTGCTCGCCTAGAAACGTGTTCGGAGGACGAGCAAACACAGTGGGCCCCCACTGAAAAATTGCCGGCGAGGCTCTATGAAATATCGTTTAGAATTCGCCGTTCCTCCGCGCAGCGAAAGAACATCCCTGGGCGCTTTTGTGCGCCCGCCCCGCGGCCAGAATGGAGTCCCTGGACGAGGGGGCGAAATTATGAAAATATTAAGGGCACGGCGAGCCACTCGTTAAAAAGTAATTGCGCGAACTGCCTCGCGCAATAACTGAATATGGAGGGAAACGAACGAACAGCCACCCCGTGATTCGCGCGGATTCAAAGAGCGTGCCTCCGCTTTCTTCGGCCGCTGCATGAAAATTACCGCCCGCCCGCTTGGTTTTCATATATTCAGACCCGGGCAGACGTAGAAACACGGCTTCCCTCGGCCATAAGGAACTGCGAGACCCCGCTGGCTCGTCATTTCTCCCCACCCTGTCCTTTCAACGTTTTTAATACTAATTTCAGCGAAAAAATATCGCTGGACGCGCTACCTGGGAGGATTCTAAGGAACGCCAGTCGAGACACGTTTCCCTCCACTTTGATCTTGATATTAAGCTCCCTGGCGAGTAGAATATTTCTCGTTTCAGAGCGGAGGAGTGTTCTACTTATTGCAGACTTCCTTCTGCATAATCGAAGCATTCTGGAGTTTAGAGTTTTTTAAGCGGATGCGAGGGAGGAGGAATGGTTCTGAGGTATTTGGGAAAAGGGGAATAATTGTTGCGTTATTGTGTATCCAAATATTTGCTAATATTCAGAACTTGCGGAATGATTGTCACAAGCATAGCGAGCAGTAGTGGGGTCTCCAACGCGCATGCCTGAAGGGGAGGTGGAAAAGGGGGCGGAACCGTCGCACAGTGGGACGGATCGACATTTAAGTAGGCATTCACTTCATTTTTTACATTTTTCATCATTTTGTGATTACTAGCTTTAGATTACAGAATTTAGATGATTTTATAAAAAAAATTTTTTTTTATTTTTTGTGAAAATAGCCACATTCATCTGGATTAGCCAGGCATAGTGAGTTGGGGTATATTTCGTGACACCAGAGTTTACCGCTGGAAAATTTTTAGGCGATAGACAAACACACAATTAAGATTTCTTGTTACAATTTTCGTATTTTTTTAAATTAAAGCAATTGTTCGAATTTGTTCGTAAATTCAAGCGTACCTCTTAATTCTGGATAGACTTCAATTTCACAAAATTCAATTTTTATATCCGTCCGCATCCGACCCTTTGAAAAATTGATATTTTTTTGCACAAAAGCAGGTGCAAGTCTGGAAAAATGTACTATTTTGCTTCAATTTATTATTTTCATGGTTGGCCATGAATTAATATTTTATGTACAGTTGGAGGCATGTAATACTATCCATACAATTCAACGTACTGTCTTGCCAAGTTCATTGCAAACTCTCCAAATTTTTGTTTATTAATCGCATGTTAACAACGTGATAGATGCAAGGGATTTCAGCTATTGGCTGGCAAACGATAGTCAATTGTTGAATTCAGGAGCGGATTGTCATGGGTCATTATTAGAACTTGCTTGCTTCCTTTTTATTTGTTTCCCCAAAAGTCGATTCCAATCACTCTCTGATTACATGATTCATTCTTATTTATCTAGCGTTTCATTCATACTTTTGCACGTTTCACACCTCTGTGTGCTTCACTTCCAACATATATTACTTATATTTGAAAATTACTCAATTAGAGTATTTTGAAGTTAAAAACATTCATTTTGCACCATTATTATTGAAAATAATAATTTGAAGTAAAATAGTACATTTTTCCAGACTTGCACCTGCTTTTGTGCAAAAAAATATCAATTTTTCAAAGGGTCGGATGCGGACGGATATAAAAATTGAATTTTGTGAAATTGAAGTCTATCCAGAATTAAGAGGTATGCTTGAATTTACGAACAAATTCGAACAATTGTTTTAATTTAAAAAAATACGAAAATTGTAACAAGAAATCTTAATTGTGTGTTTGTCTATCGCCTAAAAATGTTCCAGCGGTAAACTCTGGGGTCACGAAACGTCCCCCAGCTCACTATGCCTGGCTAATCCAGATGAATGTGGCTATTTTCACAAAAAAAAATAATTTTTTTTTTATAAAATCATTATTTAAATTTTGTAATCTAAAGCTAATAATCACAAAATGATGAAAAATGTAAAAAATGAAGTGAATGCCTACTTAAATGTCGATTCGTCCCACTGTGCGTCGCCTCCCCTCCATTCTACAGCGCGCATTCTGCGAAGATCGCGATTAAATTGCGTTTTAGTTGAAACCGGTGGCCGAAATTCAATTTCTCAACTTCAACTTTACAATGTAATTTTTCTTTGTATGAACCCTCCAGAGCTTCTAAATCCGTATACCCTACCTTTTTCAGATGATTCTTTGATTAGATATAATATTACGAAGATAAAATCACGAAATTTTATGTGAATCTAATTGTTTTAATCACTCATTATAGAACATCAAAATACGTGTTTGTATTGAGTGCAATGTTTAAGTCAATTTAAGCTTTGAGAAGGTTTATAAAAAAAATGATTAAGAGTAATTAACGTCGGACTCTTCTTACACGAAAGCTTACACAATTGTTAATAAGAGCTTGCAAATTTCAAGTGCAGCTTCCTGCAGTCTTCAATTTTTATTTAATTGAATTCTGTGATAAAACAAGAATTTGCGCGGAAAAAATTGATATTCAATTTTAGCCACGAAATTTTTCTTGTTAATAATAATAGTGTTTTTCATTAATAATTTACGACGAATAGTCGAATTATGTAATAG
The DNA here is from genome assembly GCA_963932275.1 of Andrena praecox. Classification (NCBI taxonomy): domain Eukaryota; kingdom Metazoa; phylum Arthropoda; class Insecta; order Hymenoptera; family Andrenidae; genus Andrena; species Andrena praecox. The sequence continues at coordinate 36,742,486 of OZ010728.1, forward strand.
AAAATGAATTTGCATTGGAAAAAATCGATACAAAGGTGTTTTTAATTTTGGCTATAAATTTGAATCAGCCATCTTGAATTTTGCATTTTTGCAGATATCCTGTTTGTAGATTTAAGTAAGTTGTGCAGATGCTGAAAATTTGCTGAGAAATGTCGCACTGAACGAATTTTCCAAGAATTTCCCGCGATACCTAGAATTTAAGGTAAATAGAACCCAACTCTAATCACGAAGGGGAATATTGCTAAAAAGCGAATAGAGAATTGTTTATCCCTGCTGTTACTGTAACGAAATAGAAGCAACAAACGCTGCACACAGGGCCTCAGGGAAACAGGATACAACATCAACTGGTCTACTCACCGCGTTGTTGGTGTGCGTTTGATCTGTTTTGAGCTCCCGATGATTGCTGTACTGCACGTAGACGGGTCTGCCACGAAGCTGAGCGATGCAAGTGGCGTAGTAACTCACCATCGTTGTTGCAGCACCTTCATCCGCCATTTCCAAGAACGCCTGTAACAAAAATTGGGGAGATCGTGGTTAGTGTAATTTATATAGTATACCATACTGCAAGTCGAAGGGAAATATTTTGGAAGAGCACAAAGATGCATTTATTTAGGTGGAATAGGAGACGAAGAACAGAATTTCACAAATTTAAATGAAGAGAATTTAATGAATTATTGTAATAACACTTGGTGACTACAATAATTAATGTTGTTGAAGTTTTATTTCCACCAAATGGTAAAATAATATTTTGGAATATGCAGAAGATTTTAAGGGACCCAAAATTTGGTAGCCTAGAAATGAAAATGAAATTGCGAGTTGCAAAATGCTACAACCCTTCGTCATTTTCTGAAATATTTGGTGTTCATAATAAATATTTTCTTGAATTTAGTATCTACCCTAAGTATTTTCCAAATATTCTTCGAATATATTTCTGTACAATTTAATTTTGAGGAACGTATATACCAGCCGGTGAATTTTAAATATTTATTCTGTTTAAATCGAAAGAATTAATCTGAGACCAGGGAATTTTCAACGATAGTAACTTTCGAAATGGTCGACACTTTTTGAAATCTAAACGAGAATACCTGGGGAGTGCCAGGGTGCTCAGACTACCAGGGAATCCAAATATTAATATAGAATTATCTCCGTAATTGAATTTCTGCGTACTCTGGCTAAGTCTCGGTCGTCGTATTTCTTAATTTCACGTGAAACTCTTGGGAAGCTCTTAACCACTGATATACGCAGGCGATCATCTTTCCGTAGGTATATAATACTTATGAAAAATAATAAAATTCGTCGACTGCCTTCACCGTTTAATCATCAAAATGCAAAATTCTGGCGTAAAAGTGATTGTATAATTGATTCTACTTTGAGCAGAAGATTCTTTAATTCTAATTTTGGGTTCCTACGACATTGCATCAACCTATAGCCAATTGTCACAGAAAAATTCTAATTTTGGGGATGCAGTGTTTTTCTTAAAACTACAGACAATTAAGTAGTAGTGCCCTGACGTTCAAATAGAATTGCAATGTGTAGATTTCCTGCACATAAAATTTACTTTTCCCTCCACGTTTTCATTAAAGCGAAGGATTCTTTGCTTTCATTCTCGCATGTTTCTTTTAAAATGAAGAATTCTTTCCCTTTGATCCGAGTGAAAATTGCACGGCACTTCACTCGAAACCTTGTTTAAAAACGTGCATTCTGAGAAACAGAAAATTCGTAAAAGGTCGTATAGAAATACATTTTTGAATAGATATGATAGGGAATTTTTCAACTTTCGTTCATGTGATCTGCAATTTATACTGATCCAAAAAACCAGTATAAAATTATTAACGAGATAGAATACTATAAAAATCCCATCAAATAAAAATCTTGCACATCTGAAATTGGACAAAATCTAAAAATTACCCATTTCAGATTTAGTCAACAGTATAAACAACTCCACACTTCAGACAATATTCTAAACAATTTAATCTTATACCAGCCCATGTAGGTATTAATAATTTTAGTTGCCAGTTTTAATGAATGAGAAAAGAATGGAGGTAAAATCTGGAAGGCTCGCTTGCTTCACACCCCATCCAGCGAATTTTCGAGAGCAACCCGGGGATTTCTCCCCGATCTGTGCGCGAAGAGGGAAAAGATGAAACAGACGTACCGTGGAGCGCATTTTTACATTTGCCTCGGAGCACACGACCCCGTAATGGAATATCTGAAGTTCTCGTCAAGGGTAAACACACTTGGGACACAGTGGAATTCAGCGGAAGGGAGATGTGGAAAAAGAAAACAGCCCGGACTCTTGAAGAATCTCGAGCAGTCGAATGTTTCGTTTTAATTACACCATCGGGGATAACGAATGGCGGTAAACACACCCTTTAGTCGTCGGTAGATGCTACTATTAATATTTACAACCCCGTACTCTATTCCTCTCAGAATTCATGAGAAACCAAGACGGCACACACAATTTTGAGTGTCAATAAATAGTGGATACAAAACATGGCTGCTAAAATTTTCTAAAGTTCGAAGTGAATTTTCTGTTTAAGTCTACGTGTTCTACTCGATGAGTAGATCAAATGTTCAAAAGGAACTATGTCTCGCAAACGAACCGTTTTCCTGTGAAAGACCGTCAAAGTTTCGACCAATTGGATCCGGGGGGCGGAGCGTTCCCCCCACTTAGCCTCTCGCTGCGACGCGTGGAGGTGGAAATAGCGCTCCAAGAGCCCCAGCTTATGAACAACAGCGGCTAGTGGCTGAATCTTAGCAATTTATTATGAGAAAACTGTTCATTTGCAATGCATGATTTCTGCTAAACTTTTCACCCTCTGTGCAAGTAAAACACAGAGACACAAGGAATCAAATTCAACGTGGAATATCATGGTCCAAATAAATATTAGAGAAAGTACAATATTAATCTATAGCATGGATTCTGCACGATTACAGGGCAAGAGAGAAGGAAAGTGCAAGAAGGCAAGTAGAGGAGGTCTGTCTATGGTCAGACGCACTCTCCGAACCAAGGTGCCGGGAGCTATAATTCTCTGTATCTTTTCAAATAAGCATTACCGTGAAAACTGCTTTGAGTAAAAATTGTCCAGTTTAGTGAGAGCTTTAAGAATCTGCAGACATCTTGTAATATTTATATTAAAAAATTTTGTATTGCCTCCTTTTCAACACTCTGGAAATAACGAGGCAATAATTCTTTTCTAGCATTATTGTTAACGTGCCAAGCATAAGTTATTGCGAATAGAAGTAGCCCAAGCTCATAAATAAATATTAGAAACTTTTTTCAATAAATCTCTACTATTTATCATTATTATTATTATTGGCGGGTGGTAAGCCAATATACAAAATACGTGATACATAAGATTTTTTACAATTAATAGAAAATTAGAGAGTGGATCCCCTATGCAAAGACATCATGGTACACAGTGCTTAAAAAAAAATTCTACTAATTCCAGTATGTGGATAAATCTACAAAAATCTGGACCATTATTTTCTTACACCTTATACACTCAGTCAGGGACATTCGCGATAAACATCAGCCCCATTCAGCCTTCTTTTCCGTGTCCCTCAAATTCTTCCCCCACTGCTTCCACCCTCCCCAATTTCACCGATCCATTCCAATCACCAGCTGAGAGGAAACGCTGCATCTGCATCATCTTCTGATCCACTTCCTGCCCCCCCCCCTCCTGCCTCGAGCCATGCCACCTTTTTTCGGTTCGAATCAATATTGGTGAAAAGCTGCGTCGCGTGCAAGGGAGGGAGACGATTCCATGCGTCTCTTATATTTAAGAATTCAGTGGGCCCCTCGCGCTCGATCCACGGGCATAAGTCGCGAGAGAAACAAGAAACGGGGGGAACAAAAGGCTTCGAATTATCTGGAGGGGCTTAGCTGCTCGCGTTTCGCCGCGTTACAAAGAACAGGACCAAGGGGGTTGAATACTTAAGGGGGAACACCACTGTGACGGCCGGAAAAGTAAGCCATTTTTAAGAATTTTTTTTCGGGAATAATTTACAGTTTTCGTAGAAAAATTTTATTACCTACCTTTAGTACGCTGTCTTAAGAGACTATACAAAAAAAATAAATAGAAAAACATCCATAAATTTTAATATATTAATTAATCTTCTAGACCTCCCCACGCGAGCTGGTCGAATGTGTAACTATGGAACAGCAGGTCCGAAATTAAATTTCATTTTTTTTTTATAAGCTATATGAGTGTAGTTTCCGTTGTACGTACGGATTCTTTGATTGCAAACAAATTTTTTTAAATACGCTCGAAAAACTGTCCATCTTATTCGCGGATTTTCGAAAATTTTCTTCTAAAGCGTGCCATTTTTACAAAAATAATTTGTTTAAGTAATCGGCACGCACAACGGAAACTACACTCATATAGTTTATAAAAAAAAAAATTAAATTTGCTTTCGGATCTGCTGTTCCATAGTTACACATTCGACCAGCTCGCGTGGGTGGGTCTAGAAGATTAATTAATATATTAAAATTTATGGATGTTCTTCTATTTATTTATTTTTGTATAGTCTCTTAAGACAGCGTACTAAAGGTAGGTAATAAAATTTTTCTATGAAAACTGTAAATTATTCCCGAAAAAAGATTCTTAAAAATGGCTTACTTTTCCGGCCGTCACAGTGGTGTTCCCCCTTAAGTCGGTCGAAAAGGAATTTAATAAAGGGAATCTGCTTTTCCCGGGGACTGGTGACAAAAGATCGACTCCACGGACTTTCGCCGGAATGCTAAGATCATATTTATTATTGCATTCTGACGGTGTATCGAGGTCGGCCCCCGAAACATCGAAGTCCGCAGCGTTGGAGCGGAGCTGGAGCGCGGAGCAACGGGGTTCTGCACAGAGCAGGAGCGGAACCGGAGCGCGGAAAATGTTTACTGCTCCACTGCTACGGATTTTGGTTCATCATTTGAATTTTATAAAAGCAAAGGAATAAAATTTTTGTAAACACTGATTTTCAATTTTTCATAAATGAAAAGATATTATGTTGTAGAGTCGTGTGATTTTACGATTTGGTGAAAACTTTTAATGTTATGAGCAATTTTGCAGCTGCAAATGGACCTGGAGGGTGAACTTTATGTTCAAATGCTTACCACTTCTAAGAAAACCAATATATTACAATATCGGTAGTTATTGCTATGGAGAATGTAGTTTAGAGGCTACTGTAAAAATTTCAAGTGAATCGAATAAAATTTATTCAAGTTATGCTGCAAGCCTTTTGAAAGAAAGAAAAGAAAAAAATAGCTTAAGACTACTTAAGATGTGTATAATAAAGGCGTTTAACCCTCTAGGTACGGGGATGTTTTACACTTAACGTAGAATTTTTTTGAGCGTTAAAATAGTCTATTTTATACTTCGGATTTAGAAGCTACTCGTTAATTTTTTTTTTTTATTTGTTTATAACAGAAAAAAGTTTAATTTCGGGTTCTGATGGTACAACAGTTTCTTCTCTGCCTACTAAATGGCACTATACCTATCAAATCTCGATCTTATTGATGGAACGTAAATAAAAATGTGTTAATCAGAATGGGACTCTGGAGTCCCACTCGTCCCTAGAGGGTTAAACAGATTTTCGACTTATTTCTTCGTTTACCCACGAAACAATTGTCAAACTCCAGGGTTATACCTAGTCAGGAGGCCGAAAAGAGACGAATGTTCCTGATTTTTTTTTTTTTTCAAAAAGCACGATAAAATCATGACTTCAAATTTGAATAGCCGCCTTTTTGTTTTCAATGAATATTTCGGAAATTCCCTCCTCGAAACTGAGGATACATTAATATAGGGTAAAGAGTACAATGGTTGGCCACTTAAGTAAGAGTGTCACATAAATAATGAATTATAAGTGTGAATTTAGTAAATTTGCATTGGAAATCAATATAAATAAGTAAAAAAAAGTCCTAATAATCTAAAAATAAATGGAGTTTATTTAAAAAAAAGCAAGAATTTATAAAAATATACAAAAAATGTGTTGACTACGAAAAAATATAGTTATTGGCATGGTCACGACAGTAGTTGTCCGATCGGTTCGACAGTGATTGGCCGCTATTTGACACATAATATAACCTAAAAGAAAATGTTATATGATTTGATGATAGAAATGGGATTAAAATTAATCAATAAAAAATGGATATATCTTATGTATTTTGGCATATTTTATAGTGGGGTAATTCAGTTCTACTAAAAAATTTAAAATTTTTACAATTTATCTACTAGGAAAGCACAATTTAAATTTTAACTTCAATTTACTTAAATAAATTCTGTAATCAAATTAAATTTGAATAATCTAATTAATTCAATCAAATTTCATTTTTAATTCCAATTTAATTAAATAAATTTAATAATCAAATTGAATTTGAATACACCAATTAAAATTCAAATCACAGGAAACTTAAAATATAACTATACAATGTAACATACCTAATTGTACTTCTTCTTTTTATTTAATTATACTATAATTATATAAATGTTGAATCTTTCCTACAAATGACTGTTTCAGTACCGCTAATGAATAGGGGGCCAATAACCGTTTTACCGTTACTAAGGTTATAAAACAGTCACCGGCCGCCCGGCCAATTATTGCCATTCAACATTATTCATATGACAGTTGTTGGCCCCCTGTATTTTTCATAATATATGTATAATTTTAACAAATAAATAATTCTTTTATAAAGTTTCAACTTTTATTTATCGATATATACCGAATATGAGAGATATACATATCATAAATACATTAAACTATTCGTAAACTTTTAACTGTACTCTTATGGTTTTTTGATTAAATGGCTGTAATTTCCAAGCTTCAAAGCCGAGTCATCCTATTTGCTTTTATAGATAATCACAGTATATAGTGAGTGGAGAAATGTTGATTACATCCGAAGCAAGAAAGTACAAGGAATATGAATATGTTCATTAAAAAAGGCATAACATTGGTATTTCTTTATATTCATTTATTTCTCAAAATATGGCCAATCATTGTCAGGTGGCCAACCACTGTACTCTTTACCCTACTAACGAAATCTTTATTTTTTTATTTTAGAATTTTAGATCATCTGATTCCGAATGACAGTGCTCACCCCAAAACAACTTTGTAAAAAAGTCTTCTTGGACGTCGGTTGTAATTTTATTACAAACGTAAATATTTCTCTACAAACAAATTACCAAATCTTCCTAAAATGTTCCTCTTTTCAGTGCAAAAACCTCTGTGAAAATATATGCATCAGCAATTTAAAAAAAAAATTCACAAACATTCGCCTCTTCTCGGCCTCCTAATTAGGTACAATCCCTTAAATAACAAACATACTAAGAATAGATATAAAATCGTCAACCAATAGCGCAGAAAAAGATCATCCCCGTTGCTCATAAAAAAAAAAAACGCGGATCAGAAGGGGCTTCATTAGTCGAGGCTCGAAATTTCGTCGCCGAGGGGGTGCACGGGGCACAGAAAAACGCACAGTTTGTTCGCGGAAATCGAGTTTGACGGGACGAACGATCATTCATTCGCATTTCCACCGCGGTGAGGCAGCAGGGGTCGGCGGGGGAGGGTCATCATTTCGCGGCGACCGAGTTCTGCCACCTTGCTCCGGCGCAACGTACACACGTGAACCAGGGGACGCACACGAATCAGGCGGAGGACCATGGAAAATTTGCGACGGGGGACGCCAGGCGTTCGGCGAAAACTCGCGCGCGTACACGGACGCGCGCGGGCGGGCGGGCGGACACACTGAAGCGCGAATAATGTCGCGGCCGGACGAACCGTCCCTGAATTTAACGGCGTTAACTCCGTTTCCAGCGCTAATGACGCATAGAGCCGCGCAATTGGGTTTTCGCCTAAATGGAGGGAAATTCTACGCGCGCGGATTTCTGCCGAGGATACGGCGCGTCCTTATGTCAGCGCCGCGCGTGCCTGACCGGCGCACAGTGGGACGGATCGACATTTAAGTAGGCATTCACTTCATTTTTTACATTTTTCATCATTTTGTGATTACTAGCTTTAGATTACAGAATTTAGATGATTTTATAAAAAAAAAAATTTTTTATTTTTTGTGAAAATAGCCACATTCATCTGGATTAGCCAGGCATAGTGAGCTGGGGTATATTTCGTGACACCAGAGTTTACCGCTGGAACATTTTTAGGCGATAGACAAACACACAATTAAGATTTCTTGTTACAATTTTCGTATTTTTTTAAATTAAAACAATTGTTCGAATTTGTTCGTAAATTCAAGCATACCTCTTAATTCTGGATAGACTTCAATTTCACAAAATTCAATTTTTATATCCGTCCGCATCCGACCCTTTGAAAAATTGATATTTTTTTGCACAAAAGCAGGTGCAAGTCTGGAAAAATGTACTATTTTGCTTCAATTTATTATTTTCATGGTTGGCCATGAATTAATATTTTATGTACAGTTGGAGGCATGTAATACCATCCATACAATTCAACGTACTGTCTTGCCAAGTTCATTGCAAACTCTCCAAATTTTTGTTTATTAATCGCATGTTAACAACGTGATAGATGCAAGGGATTTCAGCTATTGGCTGGCAAACGATAGTCAATTGTTGAATTCAGGAGCGGATTGTCATGGGTCATTATTAGAACTTGCTTGCTTCCTTTTTATTTGTTTCCCCAAAAGTCGATTCCAATCACTCTCTGATTACATGATTCATTCTTATTTATCTAGCGTTCCATTCATACTTTTGCACGTTTCACACCTCTGTGTGCTTCACTTCCAACATATATTACTTATATTTGAAAATTACTCAATTAGAGTATTTTGAAGTTAAAAACATTCATTTTGCACCATTATTATTGAAAATAATAATTTGAAGTAAAGTAGTACATTTTTCCAGACTTGCACCTGCTTTTGTGCAAAAAAATATCAATTTTTCAAAGGGTCGGATGCGGACGGATATAAAAATTGAATTTGTGAAATTGAAGACTATCCAGAATTAAGAGGTATGCTTGAATTTACGAACAAATTCGAACAATTGTTTTAATTTAAAAAAATACGAAAATTGTAACAAGAAATCTTATTTGTGTGTTTGTCTATCGCCTAAAAATTTTCCAGCGGTAAACTCTGGGGTCACGAAATGTACCCCAACTCACTATGCCTGGCTAATCCAGATGAATGTGGCTATTTTCACAAAAAATAAAAAAATTAAATTTTTTATAAAAGCATTATCTAAATTCTGTAATCTAAAGCTAGTAATCACAAAATGATGAAAAATGTAAAAAATGAAGTAAATGCCTACTTAAATGTTCGATTCGTCCCACTGTGCGGCGGGGGCGGGCAGGGAATCGGCGAACGACCGTGCAATTGTTTGCCGATTAAGCTCATACCGTGATTTCCGGTGAAAATGATCTATTCAGGAGTGAATCCACGGTGAAACGGGGGAAAATGAGGCGCGTGCCTCGGGGGGTAAAATTCTTTTTCGGGGGTGACACATTTGTGTGGCGCGCGGTTTTTTCAGGATTTTTGCTCGCAAGTGGTTTATTCTGGTTTATAATTTTTTTTTTTTTTTTTTTTTGACAGATTTGCGTGGCGTGTGATGGATTTTTGCAATTATCGTCCATTGCGCGAATCAGAGCACCTACGTGTACTTCGAACTGGTTATGAAAATTTTCATTGTTAATTAATCTTAACCCTTCGCTGACGCACCTCTTTTTTCGACCCACTTTGACATACTGGGTGGCTCACACCCAGAGGAATTTTTGAGCGACTGCCAGTCTCGTCCAAAGAATGGGATCGTTATGTAAATAATCGTGGGTCAATTTCAAGGTCTCTGGAATTTATTCCAATAGTTTTTTCATTGAAATTTTATCACAGTTTTTTGTGAAAATAAATCTAGATTATCATATGTGAGGAAAAACAAAAAATCTTCAGAAAATTGTTACTTTTACAAATTTAAATATTGGAAGCTAAAAATCTAGAGTTGTTCAGATATAATATTTTGAGAAAAAAATAGTTTGTATTTATTTTGCACATAGAAGGTAGGCTATTTCGGTAATTGAAAAAACAGAGATATTCCACGAATATCCACTATATTCTACGTTTTAGAAATGGCACATAGCCTGAAAATCAATAAAAATCAGCTTATGGGTGGCCCACACCCAGAGTGTCAACGAATTATTAATTATGGAGGGGATATTCCTGTATATAAATTAATTAATAATTTATTAAAATTGGCAAATGAGAATTGAAGCCTACAGTTTGGACTGCAAGAACGAATGTCAGCTTCGGTTGTGAAGGAGGTTACACGGAAGGTTCTCGTCAGTTCTAATGGAATGGAGTTTTTTTATGCTTTATATATAGGGTGTCGCGTTTTAATCAATACTCGCGATGGTCATAAAAATGACTAATGATGAAAAACAAGTTTCAGGTGAAAATTGAAGTGCCTGAAGGTTTCTGTTGAAGGGGTTCTGAATATTTGAAGAATACTCGGTGATTAATAAAAATAGAACAATCTGTATATTTATGCATCCATATATATAAATACTATTTAACATCGTGCACTTAATTTTAAAGTTTGGTTCATTTTTAGAAAAGCTATTAGATATTCAGCTATTTAGATATCCATAAATAATGAAAAGAGAATCAATTATTTCCAAACGAATAATATGTAGTTTCAAAACAATTAGAAGTTCTAACAGTGCTTTTAGTAGATTTACCGATATCGACATTACATGGCAAAAATATGTATCATATTTATAATTTATATACGTATGTGTTAAATAATTTTCGAATTTTACAAAAGTGATAGAATTTCATTATAATTTACCATTATTATCAATGAAATAAACTTTTAATCTCGATGAAATTACACCATCAGCTTCGCGCAGTTTTATGCCATTAAGGGTGAGAAAATTAAGAAAGACAACAATGCGCATCTTGGAAAGGTATAATCACCAAAAGAATGGCTGGCATGACGAGAATCGTAGAGGCGTGGATACCCCTCGCGGTAACCAAACCCATTACAAGGGTGCAAGCCCCGTTTATGGGCTCCTAAATCACCGCAAGGGGGTGGCATCGAGCGATTATTATTTTGTGGATACGGTTACCTATACAGCTACAAGGTGTTTCAGGGAATAATTTACAAGTATAGAGGCCTATATTTCCCCTCGGGAGGCACGTAAGGCGAAAATCAAGATTCTTTTAAAAATGGCATACCTTATAAAGGGGATATTAATATTTCTACCACGTTCTGGGCACTTATTTGTTAACGAAAAACCGATCGCAAAAATTTACTTGAAACTTCTTCAATGAACCACAGAAACTAATTTCAATGGAAAACGAAATCTATTGGAATTTTTTTTAAGGGGAACTTAAGATCTTTGAACGTCTTATTTATTTCAACCTTTCATTGGTTGTAATCTATCAGATCTATTATCTAAAAAATGGTCGGAAGCACGAAGAAATTATATGTACAGTAATTGTAGAGAATTGAATGCTCTTTTAATCTTATTTGAACAAAATTTCGATATGGCTTGCCATTTTTGAGAAATTCTACAAATCCAAACCATTGGTGAATTCTAAACTTTAAGGCCATCTTTTTCAGTGACTATTTTTTTTATGAAATGGGACCATATTAGGGGATGAGAGCAAAAGAAATCGCGGGTTGAAAATAAGGGCCACCCTAATACCACACTCACCCAGGGATTACTCCGAAGAATACCCAGAAACCAGTCTAATTTCAAGTGGTTTCCATTGAATACACATTCCTCCAAAATTGATCCGCAAAACTGTTCACGTTCAGCAACTAATCTACCCTTAAACGGTGAACTTTAAAGAAGTTGCCTTTGAAACTCTATAACAACCCGATCCCAGAATGAATTCTTAATCGTTCTCAAGCCGCCCTACACGGAAGGAGAAACAATTGCTGCCGCAGAAACTTCAGGGGCGAGAAGTTCCAGCGAAACTACCCCTCAGCGTTGACGCGTGCGGAGGGAACAGCACAGATGCGCAAGGGTCATCGGTGTGGTCGCGTGTAAAAAGTCGTTTCCTCGATCTTAAGGTTCCCGCCGAGTCCAGACGGTATTCCCACCCGAATAGTGATCCCGGATTACCACGCGTAACCCCCTTTCAACCCCCGTCGGCCTTACCCCGCCGCAATCTTCTCCTCCTGGCAGCGCGGAGCTGCCACGTTCACCTTACGACCGCCATAAAGACGTTATTGGATCGAATTCCCGTGCCACGCCGTAAACAACCCCCGCCAGGGGGCGCGTAACCCCCTTCCGCAGGGGTTGCGCGAGCGTTGCTCGCTGACATACGACGCCGAATCAGCGGCGAGTGCCGCTTGGTGACTGCTGGAAGATTGGGGTAGGGCAGTGGGTCTTCGCAATTTTTTCCAAAATGTACCTCTGTTTTTGAAAAAAAATTCGAGCTCACTTAGAGTTTTCATAAAACCAATATAGTGACCTGTATTTATTTCAGCTCCTGTTAACCATGTAAAATAATTCATTTCATTTGAAAATTCATTTATTTAATTGTATTTATTATCGGCGGGGATAGATTAAAGCACGCGATGTACCAATATAGTTTGTCGCAGGAATTTGCGATTTAATGTTTGCAAAATAAACACAGAGGGTGGAAGTACTTTTTTTTGGTATTATATTGAAATATGTGTGTATATTGAATATGCACCCCCTCGGTTTGAAAGCCACTGAAGTAGGGACGGTTTGACGTTTCGTTGACAGAATGTCGCATATTTGACATTTTCATGGGTGGTATTTTTTTTAATTGAAAAAGAGCGAGTGGGGAGAATAAATTTCAAGGTTTATTAGAGATATTATAACTTCACATTATTACGTTATTAACTCTTATGAATGAAGAAAATTTAGTAATATCAAGCACATAAATTTCGGTATAATAATTGACCTAATTTTTTTTAAGTTTTGAAAAGCATATGGAATAAAATTAATTTTTCCTATTTTATATGATTATCAAAGTTAGCAAATGAATATGTTATTGCTACTAACTCAATTTCGCAAGAAATTTGGGTTAGTCTATTTTCGCCCCGAATGCCAAGATTCTAATTTCTTTCCAATGTGTGTTTCTTTCGGTGCCTCAATTATTCTTACTGTTTAATGCCAGAGAAGCGTTACTATCCTCCTGGCTTCGCGTGGAAAATTGCCTGTTTATCTCGATTACCTATATGGAAGTATGAAGGAGCAACAACTTCGTCTGCAATTTCCGCGCAAACATTTCGCCAAAGGAAACTCGGCATTCCTAGCAGTGAATGTTTGATCCCCGGCGCGAGCGAACTGCACAATGGAAAAATAGGAAATATCGGACACGTGTATGCAGACACGCGGGCGAGGGCCGCCGTATACAAATGCGATGGAAGTTGTGCAGGACAGGTCGTCCCAGGGGATCAAGGAGAAAAGCCGCTTCTGTCCTCGTGCGAGTACCGGAAAAGGGAGCTCATCGTCCATCTCCTTTCTCGTCTGTTCGCAGCTCCTTGCTGGGCGCTCGATCAAAATTTATTCACGCGGAGAGAAATCCCCCGTGGACTCCGGAGCTGGCGCGGAACTGTTTCGAAAACGACAATATTTCTTCGGTACACTGCCCCGAGTTTACTTGCAGAACATCTTTCCGCGCTTCCAAGCAAACTGACGTCGAAATTCAGACTTATTCAATCCGCGACGAGAGGCGCTCTCCGCGTCGATTTTTGATTAATCCTTGTGTGCGGAATTAGAGGTTGTTTCATGGATCTTTGGTCAAGTTCTGGACTACTTGGGGCAGTTTTAAATCAGAGTGAATTAGGGCGTTTGCGCGTTAAGAGGGGCCGAAAGGTGTGCAGTAGGATTGGCTTATACTTGGAGAACTTCAATTATTTTTATGAAGGGCTGAGATGAAAGGGGATTGAAGTTAGGAACAGTAAATATTAGAAATAAATGGGGCGCAGAGTTTGAGGCTGTTTCGCGTTGCTTGAGCTTGGTTGGTCTTGTTTGTTCTATATAATTATGAGATAATAAGGGCTGCAGATTAGAGTTTGAAGATTTTAATGAATCGTTATCTTAGTTTTCTCTACAGAATTTTAAAGCCTCTAAATTTTAGTTTGTAAAGGATTGGACGATTTTATATCTTGAGCTTTTGAATAGAATTTCGATCAATTCGAACGAAGGGGATATTCCTAGACATTAGAAAGTTAATAGATATGGGTAAATTGAATTTTCTAAATATTTCTAATACATAAAAAAATAAATTTCGATTTCTTCCTCTATCAAAGCTGAAGTTACAATCTCAAAATCCATTTTGAGTGATTCTTTTTCATAGTTTATTTCTGCTTGTATGTTGTCCTTTATACGCACAAACATGCTAAAGAAGCTAAAATCTAATAAAAAATATATAAAAGAAATTTTTCTGTTAAACGATTTTATTAAAAACGCACTAAAAACTAAAAAATAATTATTTTCTAGTACTACAATTTCGGTGGTGTTTTTTCACTTTAAATAAAATCGTGGAGCAGGATATCTCACAACAAATTCATTTCGACGCTTGAGGGTTCTATTAAATTGATTCATATTCTGTTCCGAAACATCTTGCTCCACGATTTTATTTAAAGTGAAAAAACACCATCGAAATTGTAGTACAGGAAAATAATTAATTTTTAGTTTTCAGTGCATTTTTAATAATTTTTTTATTTTCTAGGTTTTAGTGTTTATGGATTTACATTTCGCAGCTCAGACATCTTTACAATTATATCTTTTATTTAATTTCAAATCGCGATGCGACTAGCGACCCGAAGGCAGCGGCTTTTTGTCTTTTTCCTAAAGAACGCGAGTGGCTGATTTCATGTCGTGTGGATTTGTGTTTATGGGTTATATTTATTGATGACTGGGCAATTTATTCACCCCCTCCGGGTTATTTTTTTTTTTAAATATTGTATTGTCATACAAACTCCGCACGCCGGCAAAGTTTCAAGACAATTGGGTACCTGGAAGTGGGTTAAATTTGGGTTGCCAGATTTGAACCATACATACAAACATACAAACATACAAACATACAAACATACAAACATACAAACATACAAACATGCATACAAACATACAAACATACAAACATACAAACATACAAACATACAAACATACAAACATACATACAAACATACATACAAACATACATACAAACATACATACAAACATAAAAACATACAAACACACAAACATACAAACACGCAAACATACAAACAGAGGATCGAAGCTGAATAAAATCGTTTAAAAATACAATTCCCGCCACAAAATTCTTCTTCCCAAGGGTACCAAAAATGGTCCCAAAACACCTCAGCCAGTTCACACGTGCACCGCCACCCCAAAGTAGATCATAAACCTCCAAAATCTTCCCCAACCTTGCGTCTTACGTTCTGCTACAAAACCAGTAATAAGGAAGACACTTTGGTTGGCCCACGGATGTCACTGGTCGGGGCAGATGAACCGCGAGAATTCCGCGCAAACAACGCCGAAACGCGGGCCCGCAGGTCCTGTAAATACCCCGGCGAGGGCTCGTGTTTCCACGATTGATGGAAAAACGCGTCCACGAGCCAGGAGAGGCCGTTGAATTAATGGCTGCGGCGTGGGGGTAGGGAGAGAGTTATTTCTGATTTAAATAAACTCTCAAGATCTCGTCTCCTAGCCGACGATCCGAACCAGGAGAAGGACCGTGGGGTTGTTTGCTCGAGACCGACCGAGGTCGATGGGTGGGTGGGTGGGTGGTTGGGGGGGTAGAGAACACGAATGTAATTTATCCGAGCTATAAGGGACGCGAAACGGGTTTCCAGGAAGTACGTTTGAACTCGTCCACCCTGTCCTCTCCCTTCGTTCCCCTTCAATTTTCTCTCTCACCCTCTCCCTGCCCCGCTCTCTCACGCTCTCTCCGTCTCTTTTTTTGTCTGCAAGTCCGTTTAAACGAGAGACGCTCCAAAGAGAGGCTCAAGGGGCGCTGGAGGCGGCGGGGGTTGTTAACGTAGAAGCTCCGGTGAATCAAAGAAATATTATATCATTAATACAGACCCCAGGGGTGCAATGGGGCCGAGATGTCTGCATGGAGTTTCCCTCCGCCCTGAGACTCCTCGAGCCCACCCACTCCCCCCTACACCCCTCGCCCTTTTTCTCACCCCCGACCCAGCCAGCCAAGGAGAGCTGGCAGAACCTTAGGAATATATATCTTGATAATTTGACGCGGCCTGTGTACTAGCCGTAACCATTGTTTATGGCTTATAGGTCCGTTCATTCATGGTCCAGGGGGTAAGTGAAGAATGCAAGCGCGAGCTTCGGGGCTGGACACTTTTCAAATAACGCTCCATTTTGAAGCGTTCATTTTGATTTTATTGGTCGATAATCTGAATCTGTTTCAGAGCTTGCGCTGGTTCGTTAGTGTTTGCACAGGACTGTGATAGTTTGTGCCATTCCACGTGGATCTTCTTCTCTTTGGTGTTCGATTAATCGTTTATTGTAACTATAGTAAATTGGATAGAAGAAGGTTTGCGAGGGATTGTTTATATTTTCACTCTGTTACTTTGGAAGTATTTACTTGCTTAGTATTTTTAATGTTGTCTCTAATTATTTATAATTATTTTTGGTTGTGTCCGTATTATAGGTACTTGATAGGAAATATTATTGCGATCATATAGGTAGTATAAATATGTACAAACTTATGCAATATATTCTTAATTTTAATCGCTATCGTCTGCATGCGGCGGTGCAGGATTCAATAACAGAGCAATAAGATTCGATGTTAACGTTGACAAATTAATTTTTAAAAAAAAAATTACATCTCCTCTGGAAATTCGGCTATGTCCTTAAAAAAAAAAAATCTCTAAGTAACCTGCAAAAACCAGCGAAAGTTGTCCTTAAATTCTATTAATGTATTTACCAAAGTACCGGAAAAACTAAACATTACAGCACTTCCTAATGCTTCGCACTACTTTTATTCTATATATATATAATATATGCATTTTTTTATTTTTGCTGGAATACTTATCTGTTTATTTGTAAAGTTACAATAAACGAATTGATTACAATCTGGAAATATTAACTTTTATCTAGAACACCTATATTTTTACTTGCACACAAAGGACGCCAAAAATAATCATAAATAAATAGAAATAACATTAAAAATAATAAATAAGTAAATACTTTTAAAGTCCTATACGTACAGGAAGAAATAATTTTACTTAGCTAGAATCGAATTTTAAACCACTGTGCATCAGTGCTCTATATAATTTTACGTTTTTACCCACTCCGTACAACATAACAATATGTGTTCGCAAAATTCAATGAAAATTGTAAAAAATATTAAATTAGAGGACAAAAGGTTGTTAAACATAGAAAGTACGTGAAGGGTTGTGACAGGGGTACACTTAATTTATCCAGACATTAATGAACCCATGCCCTATCTTCTTTTAGTTCCCGTTTCCCACGTTCGATGCTGCATCGGCTTTTTCATAAAAATTAATAAACAACCCCCCCCCTTCCTGAGCGCTAAGAGGATTACCGCGATTCAGTTAAAGCCCATGCTTCCGTGAGTATACAACAGCTTGCACACACGGTCGTTCCCATGCGTACAAAACTCGACACTCCGCGCATTATGGTTTTCTGGCGAATGAAGCTGCTTATAATAAACCTTTCGCAGGGCCGCGAACATTATTCAGGGAAACATTTCAGCGGATGAATAACAGGGGTTCGAGTTGCGTGACTCGATGAATAACGAGGAACCTCCCACGCGAATAATTACACGCAATCTACATTACGATACATTTAATTCATCGCACTATTATTTCATAAGCTGAAATCGAGGACGGTACTTTTTCCAAAAAAGAAAATTCGTAATTTTAAACGAATAACTTTAACGTGAAAGTAGTACAAAAAGCGGAGATATGAAGCTTAAACTCGGGTGGTACTATGTAATAACCGAAGTGCAATTTGTTATTGTTGAAATGTTTAAACAAAATTTTAATTTAAATATTTCTATCTGCATTTTATGTCAGTTTCAAGTGACAGGATAAAAGGTCGTAGTAGAAATTAAATATGGTTTAAATTCCTGGGCAGAATTGGCCACACTTTCCACCCCTACAGGGGAAAGCGAAAAACCAACGATCTCGATGACGGAAAAAAGTGTGGAGCAAAAAGACGGACACTCGTGCAAAACGTTGTCGAAGTGGCGGCTCGATTTGCTTATTGAAAGGGGGTGGACGGAGCAAAAACTTTTCCAATGCTCGTGGCCGATGCGATGGAGTGAAAAACTTAATGGTACGCGGCCAGCTGGTTGTTTACCCGTCCCAAGGACCAGGGCCAAGGAAAGGATCGAAGAAGAATGCGGAAAAAGGAAGGAGAGGCCAGCTCCGCGAGATGGCACTCGAAGAATTAAATTATGTGCCCCTGCCCCCGCTCCGCCTTGCTTCCGGGCTCGCTCACCCGTCTGGTTTCTCAAGGGTACGGACAACACAGCCACCTCCGCTCTGCGCGACTCGACTTGGCCTCGAAACTCGATAATGGATGCTAATTAATTAATCGAACCTACGGAGCCTGCCATGTGTCCCGAGAGAACCCTGGATATCAGAGCTTAACCCCTCGGAACCCGGGTCTTGGAAAATAATTTCGTGAGCAGTCATCGTTTCTAGGAGGAGGAGGAATTTCTTGAATTGGCGCGAATACCAACAGATCGGATTCGAATTTGGCACTTTGGGAAGAGGGAGAAGTTGTGGGGAGCTGATGTTGGACTGTTGTTGCTATTAACGCTTCAACACTTCGCGAATTTTTTAGTATTTTTGGATGGGAACGTGTCGATTTCACAAGGGGACATCATGGGGATTATGAGATTTCTTTGAACGCTGAGGAACCAAAGTACCTGGAGTGGAGTCTAGAACACGCGGGATACCTGTGCTACTTGGAGCAATTGGGATACGCAGAGCGCAGAGATTAGTTGGAGTGTACAGGATACGAGGAGCACCCCGAGAACCTAAACATCGTAGACCACCTAGATCACTTGTAGCACCGGGAACCTCTAGAGCCACTGCATTCCTAGACGTTAATAGATCATCCGGAACACCTACACTCCCTAAACTTCCTACTGCAGCTCTCATGGAAGCTTCAGAACTTCTACCTCACCTAGAACATCCACGGCACCTGGTTCCCTAAAACTTCTGGATCATGTAGAACACCTACACCTAAACTTCCCAGTGTAACCAGGCCCCTAAACCTTCTGCTGCAGTTAGAAGCTCTATAACTGCAAGATCACCCGTAGTCTCGACACCCTCCAAAACTTCCCAGAACATTCAGAGCATCTAGAGTCCTCAGTCTAGAGCACTCAAGTACCAGAGCATTTGAAGTACCTAAGACACCTAGAGAACCAACTACAGAATACCTAGAACACCTACACAAGATGCCGCAGTTAAAGAACCTGAAGCTCCTGCAGTGCCTAGCCCACCGAAAAGACCCAAGAGTGTATACCCAGGACGCCTGAAGTATAGAGTGCCCCGGAAAGAGCAAAGTATTCCACAAACGCTAAGAACACGTTGGCCGCATTTCCCTCCAATCCCAAGCCTCTTCCTTTTCAAATTAGTTCGCGAGACACCCGAGACATCACTCACGCAAAAGAGGCAGGTGCGCGGGAAGGGATTTGAGGGGAGGGGTCCAATCTAAGTAGCACCTTCGGAGAAGTCAGCTGAAAGGTGGAGGAAAGGGGGCAAAAGTCGGGATGAAAAAGTTTCGTTGAAAGTTCCGGGGATAGATCGTCGGCGGCGAAAGGGGGCAAGTGAAAAACGTAGCGAATAAGAGACGACGGGAAAGAGTCCCTCCCGGGGGAAAAGGGAAAATGCTGTCTCACAGTTGGCCAATGGGAATCGAAGCCACAGAAAAGCCCTCAGCGAGAACTCCTGCGCTGCCCTTTCTGCCCTTTCCCCGCAATTTCCTCCTTTCTTTCTATTTTTATTTCTGCCCCTCGCGTGCCTCTGGCCCGTCATCCGTCGGGAAAGTCATAGGAAGCCGAAAAGCCGATCGTGTGGCTACTCCGTTGGCTCACGATTCTGTCCCTTTTACCGCGAGACACTTTCCTGTCCATTGTTCCGATGCGTTCTAGTACAGGCTGCCCGAGAGCTTCTCCAAATCCATTTTCAATGATTGATTCCTCAGCGTTGGTAGTTGTGATAGGGAAGTTTAAGCGGATGCTACATTCCTAAGTGAACGGGGAATTCCCGTTTCTGAAATGCTTACTTAGCAATACAGGAAGAAGTTATTGAAGCTATGCACTTGAGGAAGGAAGGGAAAGGTATTAACTGCAGGAAAGCTTGAAGATTAAGTATCATGAGATCTACCTAACTACTAGGTTTATACTGAAACGGCAAAGCTTTCAGAAGTGTCTTCGAAACGAAGGATTCCTCCCCCAAAACACTGTTCATGGTGTCTGCTACCTAGCTAGCTCCACTAGCTACCTTCATCCCGGGGCTGAGAATGCACCTTTCTGATAACTTCTCCGTTCTCCATCTGCATTTCAGCTCTGCTCGTGTTAATCTTCATCGACCGGCAACCACAACTCCCAACCATGCAGCTCATCAATTAGTAATACCTACGCCAAAATGGTGTGCAGGATACCTCAACTGACGTGTAAGCAATACCTAGTAGCATATCTGACCAGGGTACACTCATTTCCAAAGTTTCTAATTTAACACTCCTGATTACTACTTGTACATTTTTCCAACAGTACAAGGTGTGGCTACAAAAAGAACAATAGTTACTGCATATCGTCCGCTTCCTACTCCTTTGTTCCTTCCTAATCTTAAAATCCAACTTGAAAGCGTAGCGGACATCCAGAAGAACACAGCGTAGCAATTAAAGACTGTCTCTTCCGAAACCTTCCGCCCCTGTTATTCCTCACGGAAATTGCCAATAGAGCGGTGCATATAAAATCTATCAGAGAATACCTCGAAGGAGACCGCCTTTGAGATTCTTTTCCTTAAAAGAATGAAGGCTCTATAAAACCTTTTCTTTACTGTCACACCTGTATTCCACGCCAGTAGTCTCCAAATTTCCAAAGACCTGCCCAGGCTCCTCCGGGACCCCGCTCGGTGTGCGCGCGCCAGGGATAACGTCGGGACTACATCAGGGGAGCCTAGCCCGGCGAGTTGGCTTGAATTTAACGGGGCACAGAAACAGGCCAGCCACGTACAAGCGACGTCGTGCCGCCGAGTCAATCTCGGTCGGGGCTAACTTTTCAATTTTCCGTCGCGCAACTTCGTGTGCATGCACGTACAGGGAGGGCCACGGGCGAGCGATGGCGCGCGACGCCGCCGTGTGCGGGCGTCGCTCAATTTCCTCGGTGACGAGCCGGCCGACTACCTGTAGACGGATCGATTTATCACGGTCTATAATTGGACGGAAGCAATTTATTAATCGGCCTGGCGCGCGCGCGCGCACAGGTCGATTCCGCGCCGCTGGACACCGGGCGATTCTTTTATTCCGGCCGCGCGGCTCTCCAGGCGCGGGGCGCCTCGAAAAATGGGTCCCGGCCTAATTTCGCTCCGACAGAGAGAAACGACCCTTTTGACCCGCTCCTACGCTTCCGCGGGATCGCTGGGATTTATGACGCATCGCGTTTGTCGCTCTCGAGGAGCATGCACGTCCCTGAGTTACGGGCAGCGAGCGGGGGAATTGGATCCTGACCTTTGTGAATTTTATTCGGCTTCGCGTGACGTTATCGAGATGCCGCGGGATTCTTTCGAACAGCGTTTGATCAGGTTGGGGGGTTGGCAATTGAAGAGTCTTCGTAGAGACTACTGTAAGTGCCAAAAATCAAATTCTATTCTATATCTAGTGTGGCACGTAGAATATTTTTTCAATGAAATTATTTTTTTAATATTGGAACTTACAGTGACACTTAAAATTATGAAGTGTACTTTTTCATTCCGAAGAGTGAAGACGTGATAGGGAAGTTTCCCTGTGTTTGGTGACATTTTGATAGCTTTGCGCAGATCTTAACCCTTAACTGGTATCCTGGGGTCGGTCATGACCAGCAAACACGCAAAGTTCGCTGCAAAATTTTTGGTTGTCCAGGTTTGTAAACTGAATTTCTAATTAATTTTATAATAATAGTTTAACTTTCTACGCTTCTATTATTTTATACATTACCTACCAACTAAATATTCATAGAGGTTGGATCTAGCGTCGACTTTACAAATTTCTGTGTCCTGTTTTACTTGGGGTCTGCCACGACCGCAGTGTACCAGTTACGTTTGAAAGAAATAGTATACCAGTTAAGGGTTAACATTCCACGACCCTGTGAGATCAATTGAGGGCTCGGATGCAATAAGGGGACTAGCGCTCGAAAATGGGAAAAATAATTGTCCAAACGCAATGAAATATTGGAAAATTAAATGTTGTTAAACTGTATTTTAAAAAATATAGTATTGTAAAGCTCGTCACGACACACATTTTTTATATTCACAGTTTGTTTATCGAATCATTACTATTCGAGCTAAAAATTATAAACGAAAAAATTTTCATCGTCCAAAATCATTATTTCTTTAAACATAAATTGCGATAACTTGAGTAAATATTAAGGGATCGTTATGAGACTTGAAACATAAAACTCAGAAAACTCTAGCGAAGCCGCAAAATGTGTGCACAAAACCCTTATGTTAACAAATGTAATAATATTTCATTAAAAGGTATTACTGGATATAACCCATGTTTTTGAACGTTCGCCGTTAAAAAGAATCGAGGCAATTTTGAGGTAGGGGAGACCGGGGCTAAGCCGCCACCGGGGCTAAGTCGCCACTTTTAAATATCTCCGAATCTATACATCGTATGATCTCGCGGTCGATACTGTAGATCTTCAATCAGATTTCAATGCGATCGACAGAGTATGGTGAATTTAGGTACTAAATTGTAATTTTTATTTCGTTGAACGTGTTGGTTCCTATGAAAAGTGGCCGAAAGTGAATTTGTTTTCGCAACGAAAATTTCGGTTTGCACCTTCGCACTCATCGCGGAAAATCTGAAGGTAAGTGATTCTTAGAGAATCAATAATAACACATCTTTGAGTGTTTTCCTTCAAACAATTTTCATTTTCTACTAATAATTTGGTACGAAAAGAAGGTGGCGACTTAGCCTCAGGAGGTGGCGCCTTAGCCCCGGCGATTTTGACATTTCAGAAAATACACCAACGTCAATTTTTCGATTTCTTCATTACACTATGCCAGATAAACATTATATCGTATAGTAATTTTGTAGCTGAGGCTTTACTCTTTCCAACAGTATAAATATGTACGGTAAAATAATTTATTTTATTGCCGAAAATTGGCACCGCCAAAAAAGTGGCGGCTTAGCCCCAGTCTCCCCTACATATAACTTGCAGCGACAAAGTTTTTCCTTAATATACAAGGAAGATTTTCACCAATTTTCACACTGATTAATAAATAATTGTAGAAGTTATGACGATATATATAATTCTCCCACGGCGCCAACTGTCAACGCGAATGCTAAGACTGCTAAATAGCCCATTACACGTGGCTGTTGACTATTGGTGGCGCGGGAGATTTATATATATCGTCATATCTTCTACAATTATTTATTAATCAGTGTGAAAATTGGTGAAAAACTTCCTTGCATATTAAGAAAAAACTGTGTCGCTGCAAGTTATATGTACCTCAAAATTCCCTCGATACTTTTTAACGGCGAACGTTGAAAGACATGGGTTATGTCCAGTATTACTTTTAAATGAAATATTATTACATTTTTTAACATAAGGGTTTTGTGCATACATTTTACGGCTTCGCTAGAGTTTTCTGAGTTTTATGTTTCAAGTCTCATAACGATCCGTTAATATTTACTCAAGTTATCGCAATTTATGTTTAAAGAAATAATGATTTTGGTCGAAGAAATTTTTTTTATTTATAATTTTTATCTCGAATACTAATGATTCGATAAAAAAACTGTAAATAGAAAAAATGTGTGTCGTGACGAGCTTTATAACATTATATTTTTTAAAATACAGTTTAACAACATTTAATTTTCCAATATTTCATAGCGTTTGGACAATAATTTTTCCCATTTTCGAGCGCTAGTCCCCTTATTGCATCCGAACCCTCAATTGTTCAGTTGCGAGGGCGGTGGGTTACTCATAGCATACACATTCAATTCAGCAACAAAAAGCGTCCAAAGTCATTTCTGTTCTCTGTCTTTGTGACTGCACCACGAAGGTTCGCAGTTCTAATACTTATTTTCCTTTTGGCTTCTTGCCTTCGCTTTCCGTTTTGTTAGTTCATTTGTAATGTTCTGCCTCCGCTCCGCGCCATTTTCTTCTCTCCACTATTACAAAATGGGCCTTACCCGTGCAAGAATAAACAAATAAATAAATAAATAAAATTCCATCTAATAAGAGCAGAGCCGTCGGAATGTCGTACAGAATTGAAATGAATTCCTAATCGACAAGGCTCCCGGCGCATAAATCACTGTCACTCGCCAGATGTATCGAATCACTGGGCCGTTCGTGGGGCGGCGAACGTTCCACGAACGCGTCCCAAACGGTTCCGTTTGACGAAGTTATCGTGCGGCTGGTCGGACGAAAATTCGGCGCTCTGCCAGGCAACCGAGTTAAGCGACAGGATCAATGCCGAGGTTAGACCGAGCTGGTCTTAAGCGAGTTACTTTAATCCAATCGCAAACAGGATGAGATCCGATTAACTCATGTTAGCCAGCTATTTCCAGCGATCCCGACACGCGTAGCTGCCTCGCTCCGATCTTCCGTCAGCTTCTGCTGCGTTAGACACATTGCTGTTGCTCCTCTCGATTGTAGAATACCGTTGAAATGTCCCTTCGGGGACCATATTGTACCACGGTTACACTTTTACCGCGATCAGGAGAGGTTGTTGGTACAAGTTGTGGCGGGGTATGGACCGTGAAAGGGGTTCGTTTTGAGACTGAAACAGTCTAAGCCGGATAAGCATAGAGAAAATGGCCCCAGCACCAATTTTAGTATTTATGTATATAATGCCCTTATAAAACTCTCTCCAAATAATGCTGTTTGCCTAAAACACCACTGAAAGAAATTTCAGATCTCCACCCCCTCTCGTTAGGGCGATAATTATGGGGATAAGAACCCCCCAAACTTTACCATTTTTTCTCTCAAAAACTATTTAAGATATTGGAATGCTTCGAAATGCACGTAGCAGGTACTTGTTAGCTCTACTACATATATTTCCTTCGAAATTGCAGATCAATCATTAAGGGTGGAAATAAAGGAATTAGTTTTTGGGGGGTTGTTTTTGTAAACAACCCTTTGAGCGACATCTACGAAAAAAATCCGGACTAAAGCGTCGCTACTTAACTAGTATCTACATATATAAGTTTCAGGGGGTCGGATTGACCGTTTTCCCTTTGCTTACCCGGCTAAACACTTTTTTAGAGTCAATGCTTACAATTAGAGACACTCCTCTGAGACATGGAAGGATCACACGTGATACGATGTGTGAAAAATATTGGATGAACAGTGTAGGAATAAAAACATTAGCAAGTAAATATGTTTATATTTGCCTGGAATGGAATTAAATAGTTCCTTTTATTTGGGACTACCAATGCAGTTTTATTGTAAGTGTCACTGAGAGAATTTTATGCAAAATTCTATGTAGGTATCTTCAACTTCAATTCGTAGATACGAGTTATTCTGAGGGTAACCTCGTTGCCTTCTATATTGGTACCTAATGTCAGTCGATGGTCATAAATTTAGGTTATGTACTTATAGATCTAACGAATTGGAGCTTTCTTATTTAACCCCCTACTTGTTCTAACCTGATCTACCTAAAATTATCATCGCAGATTGAAGCATAAATATAAATAGTGGTTTTAATGTATTATGATATTTACTATTATACACTCTACTCAAATGGTCCCCGTCATTTATGAACAATAAATAAGGAAATTACTGTAGACGATGCTTTTCGTAATCAATGGTAAAGTGTCTGAAATATCTAACTATAATCAACGAAAGAAATGCTTGATATCTTTGACAGTTTTCAACAGAACGTTGCAATCGGGACTTCCCAGATGGCTACCTATTCGGATAGATCCATGCAATATTTTTAAAGCTTTTCCCCATAAGCAAGGGCGGATTTGTATACAGGTTGAGTAGGCTGCGCCTGGGGCGGCAAATTTTGGACGAAAGAAATTTAAAAATATAGCAAAATGTTTTTGCCAGTGACCTTTTATATTTTATTTTTAAAATCACTTGTCTATCCACTTTCTCTGAAACCGAAAGTGAAGGGTGATCTTTAAACACAGCGGCTTGAGGCAACTTTAAAAACAATCCACTTTTCCTTTCAGGTAGTAAATTAGGAATAACTCGTATGTGAGTTGTCGTGTTGAATTAATATTAAAATTGTCCCAACTCTTTTAAATTAAAATATTTAACGATCTTTCACGAAAAGGGCTGCAAACGCTTCTTAGCCTAGGGCCGCCAGATCCCCAAATCCGCCCCTGCCCGTGAGAAAAAATAAACAGAAACGAAGCAATGAGTTACACTTGATTCCACATTAGAGCATACAGATTTCGCGCAGGCGCGACCCTCAGGCGACGTTGCTACGCCGCCTCCCCACTTAACCGCCTATGTTTTTCTCCGTCGCACGGCCTTCTCTACTCTCTCTGTTCACTTTTCGTGCGGGACTGTTTACATTGACAACGGTCAGGTCCCGCGTTTGGGATGTATAGTGCCTATACGAGCTATAGTGACTTAGGTGTGAAGTCACTCAGTGGGGCCTTAGCCGACACCCTGCTGGGTACTGGCCGCTAAACGTGTCCCCTAATACCTCTTGCAGGACTGTATTTAGAGAAGACCAGGACAAAACCGGGGCCCTTAGGCCCTAAGATCAGGACAAAACCGGGGCCTTTAGGCCCTAAGACCAGGACAAAACCGGGGCCCTAAGGCCCTAAGACCAGGTCAAAACCGGGGCCCTAAGGCCAGAACAAAACCGGGGCCCTAAGGCCCTAAGACCAGGCCAAAACCGGGGCCCTAAGACCAGAACAAAACCGGGTCCCTAAGGCCAGAACAAAACCGGGGCCCTAAGGCCCTAAGACCAGGCCAAAACCGGGGCCCTAAGGCCTTAAGACCAGGAGAAAACCGGGGTCCTAAGGCCCTAAGACCAGGAGAAAACCGGGGCCCTAAGGTCTTAAGGCCCCGGTTTTGTCCTGGTCTTCTCTAAATGCAGCCCTGCAAGAGGTAGTAGGAGCGAGCACGTTTAGCGGCCAGTACCCAGCAGGGTATCGGGAAGGACCCCGCTGAGTGACTTCACACCTAAGTCACTATAGCTCGTATAGGCACTATAAGGTAAATGTCCCAATACCTGGACATTTAAGGTGCGGCGGAAACACGTTTGAGAATTGTTCAGTTATACAAGTCGATATATATATATATATATATATATATATATATATAAACGATTTTACAGTTGCATGGGGCACCGTGTGTACTTTATCATTAAAAAAAAAAAACATTATTGGATTGAATAATTTTGTAAAATATTGAAAATTCGTAGTCCTTACAATGGCCCAAAACCTGGACAGCTTAACTAGTATGTCCCGGTGTCCCGATTTTACGGTCCCAAAACCTGGACAGCTTAACTAATATGTCCCGGTGTCCCAATTTAACTATCCCATTACATAGACACATGATAAAAGATCAGCAATTTGGAGGTAAATTAAACAAAAACAACACAATAGTTTCTTTTTGATAAACCAAAAACTTCTATATAAGTAATTTATGGAAATCAGTAAAGAATAGATTATCGAATGACTAATTTTAAGGCTATATGTCAAAAAAATCTTTCAAATTAAATATTATCGTTAAAACAAGATAAAAAAGGGGAAGTATACTTACAGAAGGATAAGTACAATACAAAGTAATAAGTACTACAGTCCTAAATAACTATTATATTATTCCGTCAACAATAACGCGTAAGATAAGTCGCAGTTTGCATAGATGGTCTGCGTGGTCAGGTTTCGGGCCGTTCCGGGATTTCACTGTACCGATAGATAGACACGCGAATAAAAAACTAATACGACCATTAATTTTAATAATTCAATCAGAAAATAATACTACAAAGCAACATTTTCCTAAAAATGTATTAATTGTACCAATATACTAAACATTATTAATAATATTCGCTTAAGAAAAACTAGAGACTGTTTAGCATATCAGCTAACGGCAATACTAAAATGCTGTGAACCGGTCAGTTCAAGAAAATTTATTTTTATTACGAGTGTTACGAGTTTACTAAGAAAAATATGTACATGAATATATTTAATTAAATATTTGTGTAATTGAATAAAATAGTTCTTTTATGGATAAAGCATATATTAAATGTAATAATCAGCATTATTTACACTAGTGTCCAGGTATTGGGACGTGTCCAGAGATTGGGACATTTACCTTACCAGTTATTGCTTGGATATTACCACGACCAATCGCATGCGGTTCAAACCGTGGGTAGTAGTGGGTGATATCTATCGCAAATCGGTAGGGGCGTCGGGATGCTCTAATGTGGAATGCAGTGTACGTGAAATCTATCTTCCTTTGGACATCTTTTCGCAAATGCCTTAGCTGTTGCCTGCATATTGTCAAAAATAGGCCGAACTCTGACGCACCAAAAGCATAAATCAAAACACTAAAATCCCCATCAGCTAACGTCCCCGCCACTCGAAATCTCAAAACAAAGGCCAGTGCGTGAAAAAGGCCGTTACACGGAATTTTTCATCGGCTGCGGAACTTGCTCCGTGCCGGAAGAAACGGCAACATCGAACGTCCCCAAGAGCCATAAAAAGTCCCCGATTTTCCAGGCGCAGCTCGTCGAATCGAATGATAACACGTTGCCACCCCCGTGCCACATTATTCACCGGCGCGGCACGGCGGAACAAAGGACCTGGGCCCGTCCACAACGACGCGGCGGCCACAAAAGAAACTTCCGCGGGCAGAATTACGATTCGCATAGACGCCGCCGCTAAAAATAGTTACAATAATGTTAGCCTGGTGGAATCAAAGCGGCGGCGTAACAGACGCGCCTTTATTTTCGCGTTGCGGGTCTCCCTGTCGCAGCGGAAGATGTAGCTGTAACAAGCGTAGTGTTCGCGACGACAGAAAGGGGGCGAGGGGAACAGAAATATACGATAAAAGCGCGAACAGAGGAGCGAGCAGGGGGACAGCGAACATTCGTTCCCTAAACGCGCGATGTGCCGGAAACGGCGCACTGTTTCGCCATAGGGACCTTCTTTCAGCGGGACAATGACCGCGTCTATTGTAGTCCGCACAAAAATCCGGCAAATTGGATCGAGTGCTGTCTTTCACTGCGAACGAGTTCCGTGACGAGAACTCAACGACTATTCCATTGGGAGATGAAGATTTAACCCTTCGTGGTCACACCTTCTTATAATCACAAATTGGTCACACGGGGTTCACTGTACCCCAACGTCATTTTTTTGAGTTGCCATTTTCGTATTTTTGAATCTTTTAACTTTTCAGTGATAATTGTACATTCGTAATACTTACACAGTCATGGTCTAATTGTCTTTTTCTAGAAATGTAAATTTTGATATGATAAAATTTATAGTTGAAAATGAGTGATTTTCAACGGTTGTGGGAAAAAGCGATTTTAAAAAAAAAAAAAAATTTCTTTTTTTGCGATAAATCCCCTTTGGAAGATGTAAAGGTGCGACATTTTAAATCAAAAATTGCACTTGGGGTGCTAGGGTATGTGTCCCTATTACGGAGTCTGTTCTAATTATGGAGCCTTTCTATTAAAATTATCAATGAAACAAAATCCATGCATAAACAAACGTAAACAAATTTTTTTTAATTAAATTCAAATATTCACGAACAAGATTTAAAGTAAAAAACGACAATTTTAATATGTCATAATATTATAAGTATTCATAAAAAAATGCGTAACACGCTTTCGGTGAATTAATAGCATTTCTTGTCCAAAACCTTAAGAAATGTTGTATCGAACTATTTCATATAAATCAATTATAAACACTGTTCTCACCGTATAAAATGCATATTATATCCGAAAAAGGTTTAATGTAATTAAAAACAATAAATTCAGCACCTACAAACTTGTTTGTTATTATTTTTAAGTTAAATTCCGTAATACCGCCAGATTTTCAATCTTGTCCGTAATTCGGAGCCTCGAAGCCGGAAACGTGGTTTCGTTATAACCTCATTTTTGTTTCAAACTATCAAAAGCGAAGTGCGTGTGTGGATCTGGAAACATAAATGATTTACCACAAAACTACAATATTTACAACAAAATAGCTCTAGGTAACCCTATGTCACAAAAGTTACGTTAGGAGCGACATTCAAAGGTACCGAAATGTGGATAGGCTCCATAATGGGGGGCACCGTAATACGGGCGGGCTCCGTAATGGGGGGCACCATAATACGGACAGGCTCCGTAATGGGGGGCACCGTAATACGGACAGGCTCCGTAATTGGGGGCACTGTAATGCCGACGGCGCAGTTTTCAGGGCTCCGTAATAGGGACAAAAACATCTTATTTTGTTTAATTAAATACATTACAAAGATTTATTTTTTTTTACTTAAAAAGAAGTCCTTCGTAAAGAAGAATTGTTCATCAACAGATATTAATTTTCAGAATATGAAATTCATGTAGCAGTATTGTTTAATTAATATATGATTGCGCGAACTGGCTTAAACCCTCCGTAATTGGGACACATACCCTATACACCCCGTGTGACCACGAAGGGTTAATATTCATCTATGAGTGTGTAACGTACATACCAGTGGCGAAACTAAGGGCGGGAGGCAAGGGGTGCATCTGCCCCGGGCGCCGATTTGATGGGGTCGTAGAGAAAAGACGTAATTTTGGAAAAGCCACATCAATGACTTTATTCAAATTCATATATTACGTTATTTCGTTAGGAATAAAGGAGATACACATTTTATGGAAAAGTAATTAAAATTTCTTTATTTTGTTACTATATTTTCCCGGAAAAAAGTTGACAACCCTACCCATAATCCATCGTTATCCTAACCCAGCGATGCCCCAATGGGCGGCCCGAGGGTACGAGCATCCATCGCATTTTCCAAAGCTCGCGTGGAAGGGCGTCTCGAAACCAATGAAGTTGCAGGCATGTAACGGATGAGGAAAACTCTAGTAGTGTGCGTGTAGGCTCGTACCCTGAAATCAGCATGTAACCGTTACATGCTGATTTCATTGCGATTAAATCGATTTGACTTCTGGTTATAGGCTGATTTCAAGTCGTTTGGATTTGCGGTTATGGGTTCTATTTTTTGATGACAGGATAATTCTTTAAACCCTGGGGGGTTTCTTTTTCTTCGTAATTTTGTATTGTCGTCCAAACTACGTATGCCTGCAAAGTTTCAAGTCTATTGGATAGTTGGAAGTGGGTTAAAATTGAGTTTCTAGATTTGAACTGAACAAACATACATACAAACAAACACACAAACAGAGGATTGAAGCTGAATAAAAATCGTTTAATAAGAAACTTTTTGTTAATCAGAGGTGTAAGTGGGAATGTTCAAGTCTATTTCGTCCAATTACATAATATTATTGTTTAATCATTAGTCAATTCCTGTTTATTTTCCCAATTCCTAAAATGTAGAACACTGGGGCTCCAAGAGTCCCAGTCATATAAACCTACGGGTACGAGCCTACACGCACACTACTAGAGTTTTCCTCATCCGTTACATGCCTGCAACTTCATTGGTTTCGAGACCCCCTTCCACGCGAGCTCTGGAAAATGCGATGGATGCTCGTACTCTCGGGCCGCCCACCGGGGCATCGCTGTCCTAACCACTACATCATCCTACCAAAGTCCTACTACATTTCCTCAGTCTTGTCTTTTACTATTCCGAAAGCCACCAGACTCAGTCACGCAGTTCAGATCCAAACACTATAACGTTGCATAACTCTTTATTTAGTTTAATAAATATATTAAATATATTGTTTAAAACGGTGGTTCGTTTTATCCTTGTGCCCATTACAACTGCAACAATTTTTACAGAGAACGTGTTTCCAACGCTGGATTTTAGTAAGATGACGCTGACAAAGGGGTGTGCATGGTGATCAGGTTACTGATTTGCTTCAAATTAAATTATTTTTTAAATGATTTTACGTAGCTCCGATCCTCTGTATGTTGACGTATTTTTGTTTGTTTGTTTTACTTAATTTTCACCCACTTGCACCAATCAAATTGTTTTTGAAACTTTGCACGCATGCGTAGTTTCCATGGCAATACAGTTTCGAATAATTTATGACTTAATTGGTCCCGCCTCGTAGCAGCCGTGAACTCAGGGTGTCAGAAAGGGGAAACAGGAATGGTATGCGTTTTCTTCTTTATAGCAACTCCAAGACTTTCTGCGTCCCTTCCCTTCGGACCCTTTCGAACCGATACACGTGGTGTCTGTTTTCTATCTCGAAGCAATGGGTACATTGGCAGTAGAAGGACGGAGCGCGGGCTTTTGTGAACGTTTTCGTTGCACTTCTGCAAAACACGTGTGTTCCGAAAATGTGCTGGCTTCTTTTTACCTGAAGCCTCTTGGCCTGGTGGGGGTCAACTCATAATGGAACGAGAGAAGCTACTTGGGGGTAGCGGAAGTTGCTTGGAGAAAATCCTGTCAGTCAGCTAGAAATAGCGTTGCAGAATTGTTCACAGCCCAGGAATACTACCGTATGCTCTGGGTCTACGCCCGGAACGACGGGAACGCAAGTGCTGCTGCGCGAGCATTTGCGCTAGAATATCCCAATATCGAAACACCAAGCGAGGATACGTTTCGTCGGTTAGCGTGGCGGCTTTAAAACGTAGGAACAACACGTTCCATGAAAAGTAAATTAAGTGACCAGTGTTAGTAGCCGTGCAGTGAAGTGAATATTCGGTACGTTGACCTGGACGCACCTGACATTGCGACCCTTAACTTTGGGTAGTGTCGTATACCTGGGATCAGCTGTGCACTGGGCTCGTCCAACGATGACCAGGATCGGTTCAGTGACCCAGTGACACAAGCTTTCAAGTTGCAGGTGAATTTTCGACAAGGGTGAGTTTTAGTTACTTTAATGGTGATCATTCATTTTTAAATTTAACGCAAGCTATGGCTTATTTCCGGCGATAATTCTCCAAATTCTCGTACGAAAATATTTATTCGGGCTTTTTAAACAGACTTATTCGTTATCAGCAACAGTGCTGGCCGTTATTGAGTTACGGATTTTTATCACAATAACGAGCTACGATCACTTTTCGTTAATTTCCTGTTACATTACCTTTTCGTGGATATGTTATTAACACAAGGAATTTTACGTATTCCTTATCCTCCCACTTCAAATAATTATTATTTTCGAATCTTCTAAAAAAATGTGTATTCGTCCTTTTACGTTACACGCGATTTTCATCCATTTATCCTTTATTCATTATTCACTTTAAATGGCAAACAAACCATGGCAAAAGATTCGATTTTTTTGTTACGTCTCTTTCATTTGCCATTCTAGGGTAAGCAGGCCAGTAGATGGACGGGCCCAGTAGATGGACGAATCGTTGGTTAATCGTTAATATTGAAAGAACTAGAGTTTTAATCTATATTATTGTTTTTTTATTTTGTAGAAAAAACGTTTGTTGTTTTACAAAACATTAACATATTTATCGAAAAAAAAATTTTGTATGCGAAAAATGTATTTGTATGTATGATTTTACGCCACCATGCGCGAGTCACTCTTTTATTATTATTATTATTATTTATTTAATTAACGGGCGAACCCTTTAGTTTACACAATATTTCCAGACTAGTTCAGATATAATACAGATATAGCTTAACCTAATAAGAACATAAAAGAGAACTTATTTAGTAACAATAAAGCTAGACAAAAACAAAAACAAAACAAAAACTTGACAGTCCTCATGGGCGACGTCACAGTACACAGCTATTTCATGGCAGTCTGCTGAGCAACTTGCCCCTGAATGACGCAAGGGAGGGCGTGAATAAGTCCAAATCCAAGTCGGCAGTACACTGATTAAACTCGTCCATAGCGCGATTGATGGGATCAGCCGTGTAATGGTGGTAATCAGGGACTCGCGGTGCAAACAGAGGTCTCGGGCGCAGTGACCGTTGCGGAGCTTGGATGCAGATCAAAGAAACCAGCTCTTGGCAGTTTATTTGCCCATGGAAAATCTTGTATAAAAATAAAATATCTGAGCAGACACGGCGGTCACTGAGGGTGGTGAGTCTAGTCATTCGCAAGGCTGGACTATAATCGTGGTCATCAAACCGCATGGGGCTGCCAGACGTCCTCATGGCCAATCTAAGGAACTTATGCTGGACCCTTTCCATCGCACTGTCATACAGTGTATGCTTAGGGCTCCAAATAACCGATGCATACTCGATCAGCGGCCTTACCAGTGCGACATACAACAATTTCAGTGTCCTGATCCGTTTAAAATGCTTCCCAAAACGGGCAATAAATCCAAGGGTTCTCATTGCCTTACAACTGATGATACGGTAATGACTACGAAAATCAAGGCACCCCTTAAACGTAACCCCGAGGTCTAAGACCTCCGCTACCGCGATTAAAGAGGTACCACATAGCGTATAAGACGAGGGAATATAATTTATTATTAGCTATTGCTCAGCATCGCGTCCCTTAAAGTTAATAAAAAACGTATTTGGATGTATTGTAAAGAGGTATGCAATAGATGATTGCATTCTAATATTAACAATTTATATATAAACGCGTGAACAAAGAAAAATAAACCGATAGAACTTATAAAAATGACTGTCCATGTACTGATATGGATTTTCTAACCTTGTCGCAGCAGATGGACAGAACGGAATTAAACCTTTTGGAGCCGTTTTTTTTTTTAATAAACAAACAGTTTACACATTTACTTGTAGGTATCTTATTTTTCTTTTTTTATTTAGATGGCAAGCATTAAAAAAAATATACCGTACATCAATATACATGTAATGATCTAAATGGAGCCTTGGATGATATTAGAAAAGGAACTAGTGGATATATATTTTTACTTTGTGACACTAAGAAAATGTTAGAAAGGTTACATATCTAATCCGGGACACTTTCCGAGACAGTTTTCAATGCGGGACAAACAATTCAAATTCGGGACAGTCTCACACGATCCGGGACGTCTGGCCACTTTAGGCTAGACATAACCTCACTTTATTTGCGGCCTGGGCCCATAACCTGTTGCACCGGTTTCTGGCAATGAAGACTCCATACGTTTTTAGTTTTGATGAAATAAACTATATTTTAACAAAAAATAACTTAATCTAGGTACCTACTATAGCTAATAAGTCTTTTACTCGTCTAGCCAGACACCCGTCCATCTATTGGTTCTGAACTGTCCATCTGCTAGCCCTATCGTCCATCTACTTGTGATACGGGCTATGAGTAGAATTTTCATCATTTTATCCTTAAATACATTAATTTTTTTACTTGCAGTTATTTTTTTCTTTAAATTTGTACATTTTTACGTGCAAAGCTTTTGATTTTTTTTA
Source organism: Andrena praecox (assembly GCA_963932275.1). NCBI lineage: Eukaryota > Metazoa > Arthropoda > Insecta > Hymenoptera > Andrenidae > Andrena > Andrena praecox. Next base: position 36,778,019 of record OZ010728.1, read on the forward strand.
ACACAACAGATATTTCTTAAGAAACACCTTGTTGTAAACTTCGGAATCAGCTAAACTGTCCATCTACTGGCCTGTTTACCCTACGCAATTTCCTTCGATGCATGCCGCCTTGCTTGTTCGTAGTCGCAGCGCGGCCCGGCGCGCGGCCACGCTAGCGCGGGAGCTTCAGCGGAAGGCTCGCGCTCTGATTGGTCGGTGCTTTTTATTAATATCTCCTTAACGAAACCTCGGAGGGCATTTTCGCACAGGAAAAAGTTGTTTGCAATCACCCCCCGAATCACCTTCTTTAAAGAACCGCAGCATTTTTGGGACACCCTAATATATCAAGGACATTACATCTCTCGCGTTCAGATTAGCTAGATGCTGCTTTATCACGTAGCGTGATCGACTCGCAGCTTGATAGTCGCTGAGCGGTCGCGCAACCGTGCTGTCATGCAATAATCGCACTTTTGTTTCATAGAGGATTGTGTAAGCGAGGAAATATGGAAAGTGAGGCGAGTATCGAATCCGCAAGGAAAGAAGTTAATTTAAGAAATAAAAAATTGATTTGTAAGACAGCTTGCTGCAAAAAATCGAAGAAACTAATACTTACTCAAAACATTACATTTTTTGTTTATTTTTTTGCTTCATTTTGTATTTTCTATTTAAGGAATGTAAAAAAATGCGTAACTAAGTAAGTAAACAAAATTATATTTAAATAACTAAACAAAGAAGCAATTTTTTTACGAATTTACCATATTCACGGAATAAGGGCACATAAATCACTTGCTTGAAACTTATAAATAAAGGCACATATCATTTTCAAATCATGACTTCTGTTTTCAGAACGTTTCAAGGACACGGTAACTACATCCTTGAAAAAATTGGATTTAATTGCATTACTTTTTATTAAGTTATACTGTAATGCAAACTTTGAAATCGATTTTCTTGAAATGGCATTTTGGCGTATGTGCCCTTTTTCCATCAAATGCCTCAATTGATTTGAACAATTCTACTGAATAGTTCGCGAGAAAATCGGGTTCGAAGTTGTCCCTCTTCCCTACCCTCGATATATGCACCCACGCGTGAACATGAGACCGTAATCACGTTGCAGCGGCAACTCAACGGTAATTCTAGAGGTTCGTATCTAGATTCACAACACGTGGGTCGCAATGGAGGGGCAAGAAGAAACTCTTAGTCCTCCCAGCCGCAATTAGAATTCGAAACTCTGCTGCCTAAAAACGAGTAAGCTTGAAGCGTCACGTCGAAGAATATGTGATTACCAAATCTAGGAAGTATCAGGGAAACCACGTCCTTATCGGGAATCCAATCCACGTCACGAATCTTAATATGAAGCGTCACGAGCTCCTAAACGCCATCTAGGTTTCCCAACTTCAGTCTCCTCTTGTGTACAGAGTTGCCACCTCTCTGGTTCTTGCCCGGAGACTCCGGGTTTTGAAGCAAATCTCTGGGCTCCGGTTTCACTGGAAGAATCTCCGGGTTGTAGAAAAAAAATAGACAATAAGAAATTGTCGTATTATATATGGTATCAATTTCAAATAAAATAAAAGTTATTAATTAGAAAAACTGCTATTTTTAAATTGTCAATTGTTTATGCTTGAAAGAATTGCACATTTGTTTTCTGGATATTCGAGAATAAACCTTTTTTTTTTTTCTATTTCCCGGCTGGAATGTGTGACATTGAGGGATTTATATGGGGACGATGTGGCAACCCTGCTTATGTCCCTTTCACACGAGAAATTTTCGCAGCTTGTGACTAGTACTTCAAACACACCTATTCGCACATATATCAGTGTTTTTTAAATCTGCATTCTATCTACCCACTGGATGTATCCCAAATACCAATCGTGGACCACAGAAGTGCCACGCGTGAAATGGCCCTTACTTAGTTAGCACTGCTGTGACAAGCGTGGGATCCATATTTGGCGATCGCTCGTATAAATTCACCGTGCAACGATAACGAAGAGGCTAAATATAAGCCAGGTCGCGTGGCAAACGCCATCGATAGTGCACATATATCGAAAATTTCGATTCATTAGCGACGGCCGACGCACGCGGGCGCATATCGCCTGGCAGCAACTGATCAAGAGAGAATAATGAGTTGCCCCCTAACTACCGCTGCTCTACCTACGATCCGCCATTAAATTCGATACGTTGCAAGCGTTGGTTACGAAGCCAGCTGAATGCAAAACGTCTAATTATATTATCAGCGAACTCGAATTAAAACGGAGACTTATCCTGCATGGAAGCCAGCGTACGCCGGCTTCGAAAATTAAAACGAAGTTATTACGTACCACGATATTACTATTTGGCTCTTTACTTTTATAATTGCAATTTGTTTTGAGGAGAACCTGTAGCGGTATTTGGGGAAAATGCATTTTTAAATTCCAGTAAACAGAACCCACTGGAGAATTTAAGTCACTGTCTACCAACATTGTTTGAGTCGCGATCCCCTTTTATAATATCCAAATAACTTGCGACCCTCCACCATGTAAGGCAAGGGAAATTTAATAAGGCAAAGAAAACACAGTAAAAATAGGTATCTCAGAATATAATTCTAACTTAATAATCTTAAAAAAAAAATACCCCTAAGAAAACACATTCGCGACCCACAGGTTGAGAGTCACTGATTTAACCGTCTTTTTGGACACCACTGAAGCTGGTATTCCTGTCACTGACGACAAATAATATTGTCTTCAACCGTGTTAAATATGAGCGTACTGAACGGCGGATCTAAGCATGTAACTGGTAAAGAAACCGGATAATTCTGCGAGTACTTCTATTCGCGTTCGTCGTTACACGCGTTTCTTATGCATAGGGGAGACCGGGGCAAAATGAACCTCGGGGTAAAATGAGCTTTCTTAATTTATTCTTTAACAATAGAATATATTTACAAATTTTGGTGACGTAATAAATGTGTGTAATACCACAATGATAATTATGCACATTCATATATCGAAAAATGGAAATTCGTTTTAAAAATTAAAAATGAAGTTTTAGAGACTTCCGATTGGTTTTCTTTTCAATTTAGCTTTTTGGATAAATGAGTCTTAAATGTGTTATTTTAACTCCAAATTTTTTCTGCGTGTTTATAACAAGCTTATAAACATACACGTACGCGCGTTTGAGAAAACATTAATCCTAACATTATTAAATAATTAATTTCCCATTGAGTACATATTCGGGGTAAAGTGACCGGGGTAAACTGAGCTGCAAATGGCTGCAAAGAACAGATGCGCAAGTGATGCGTAATAGCCTAACCTAAAAAAAATTTCCATACTTTTTGACAACCACGGTGCAAAAAAGACAGAACCTGCCGTGCTACACACGTCATTCCAGCGCAAGGGGTTAATAATTAGCTGTATACTTAATTAAAGTTCTTCTTTTGTTGCAGTTCACTTTACCCCGGATAGTAACTCACTTTACCCCATATATGGGGTAAAGTGGTGTGTTTTGGCTTTTTCGTTTCAAGTTGAATTTTAATATACTTTAAGTTTATTTTAAGTATCGCTATTCGTAATTTATCAACAGTAATGTTCAAATTATATTATAAATCTATTTCCACACATTTTTATTGTAAGGGAAAAGTTTTATTCGACTTCAAACTTTTTTCGTCTCACTTTGCCCCGGTCTCCCCTACCAACAATAAGGAGAGAAGAAGGAACTAACCACGACGCATGTGGCGCGCTCGCGTGCGGGTCGTGAACTAAAAATGAGATGTCGGTAAGATCGGTACTAATTGCTGATTTCGCGCCCGGCGTAGGTAATGCAGGACACGGCGAAAGAAGTAAACAAAAGAGGCGAGACTGAATGTGAGAAGCCTGTTTAACCTACAAAGTTAACAAACCGTTGTCAACAAACACTAACAGGATCCTCAAAGCAAGTACCTGTCGAATTAGGAATAGAGAACAACGAGCGATCTTTACGCATAGAACAGTGATTTTTCGAACCCGTGGCATAAATAGAAGCAAGTTTCATTTTTCCCTAAAATACCGTCTTGAAACTTAACCTCAAAAATCTAAAAGAAGTGGAATGGAAGTCCCTAGGGACCTCTCTACTTCGCTGCCTTCGACATATCGACGGTGCAACGGAATTATCGCGAGTTTCAGGCTGTTTTGCATTTATCCCAGCGAAATGGAGGCGAGTCTATGAACGAAAGGGAAAAAAAATGTTCAATTTCGACGGGAATCGAGGTCGTCGCAGGGGGAATCGGTTAAAATTTCTCATTTCTCCGGGAATTTCATACAATCGTGAGCTGTGGAGGAGTGGAAACGGTATGAAACGTACCGACGCGTGCTTCAAGAGGTCTGAAGTGGTTTTCATTGCGTCCGCAACACGAATCTTGCCCGGTGGCCGGGAGATTCCGCGGGTGGCTTGAAACTTCGACGGATTTCTCGTCCGCTAATGACCACATTCTGAGCTTCGGTTGGTTCTTTAATCGTGAAAGGTTGGATAGAAGCTTAGTCAGCCCTTGAAATCAGAGTCCTACTGTTATTATCGGGACCTCCTATCGCATGGATGTGTGTATTGCGCTGTTCCTCTCTCTCTCTCTCTCTCTCTCTCTCTCTCTCCCTCCCTCCCTCCCTCCCTCCCTCTCTCTCTCTCTCTCTCTCTCTCTCTCTCTCTCTCTCTCTCTCCCCCTCCCTCTCCCTCTCCCCCCTCTCTCTCTCTCTCCCTCTCCCTCCCTCTCTCTCTCTCTCTCTCTCTCTCTCTCTCTCTCTCTCTCTCTCGGCGGTTACAAGAATTTGGTAGATGCCTTTGGCTCAATTTCTTATTCAACGAAAGATTTACATCTGGGTTTTAAAAAACCGTTTAGAGAAATGGGTAAAATTTATTTGATAAACAGTTGGGGATAACATTTCAGAGTAATATTTCAGTATTTAAGTTCGGAATGGAATGAAACGTAACATAAATCGGAACAGTGTTTTGTTAATCTACGTTTGAAATACTGATGGAGACATAATAGTTAAAATATTTACTTTTAGACTTATTTCTTTTAATTTATATTACCATTATTTTTTCCAACAAATTATTATTGAGTCGTGTATTTAAAGTCGCAAGTAAAAATATATAAAAGCCACAACAATTCAAAGTTCTGAGAGCAAGATTTAAAATATAATTTCTCTATTTCATCCCAAATTCCTATTTTCTTCATTTAAACTTTTCAAAAAAAGAATAATCCAGAGAATATTTTTTTTTTTCGACTTTCTACTTCTCAAGCAGATGGATAAGACCACACTTGTTTGAAATTCCTTCCGAGGAAAATCGTTCGCCAAAGAGTAGCTCTCAATGCTGAGCGGAATCAATCGAAGCAGAACGTTCTTCTTTCCTTAATTTCCGTTCGTCAGGCAGTGGGATAGAATAGAATTCGGATTCTTCCCAGAATTGCTTGCGTACCTTTCAGAATTGCAAAAGTATATATTATTCAATGATGTACTAAAATCTTAAGAAATAGAAAATTCCAACGTCCTCGTAAGAGATCTCAGAAATTTTGGAGAAGAATATACAGGATTTATCGTATCGATACGGAAGCGTCACTAACGGTTTCCTAGCACTCTTCCGATTAAAAGACACCAAACACCATTTAAATCGGACTATTTTTAACGAAGTTGGGTTGAAATGCTGCAAATTAAGTTTTTATGCAAATTCGTTAATTATAGGCCGAATTGTGTGATGTTTTACATCATTTTCATCGGGACAACATAAGGAATCGATTGCTATGACTTTTGTAAAGATCCGATGAAAAATACGGAACTTGATATTTTTCATTTTTTAATGACTAGTGTTATCCTAGCCTTCTATGGCCTCTATTTTAACCAAGAAAACAAATTCTATCGAATATAATACATCATCGATAGGCAATTGTTATTGAAAGAAATTTATTTTTAAATGAAAATCGCATGAACTTATTGAACAACCTAACCTCAAAGTTCAATCTACGGCAATTTCTCGTAATTTGCACGTGGTACAGAGGTGAGCAGAATGAAATTCAAATTCATCCATGACGGGTCACAATTCGTACACGCAACGTACATAAAAAAAAAATAAACACTCGACTCTTCTGGTAATGTTGCAAAAATGCCACAGTAACGATATCGTAAAATGCGTAACTCAACGTAACTCGCGCCTCGCGGAAATTAAAAACGAACGGACAACGGCGGTATCGCCGGCAGTCACGCGTCGTAAACCGCCGTTTTCAGTAACGTGAAAGGGAAACGCGATACAAAGAGAAGTTTCCCCGATTATCTCGCGTTCCAGATCGCGAACGGCACAGTTCCTGAAACGAACCGAGGAGTTTGCTTCTTGGCGGCGAGTGTCCGACCCGCTCGTAAAGTTCAAGGGATGCTGGGCACGTACGGGAGCAGAATTTCCACCCCATTGCGAAGAACAAGGGAGAGGAAAAACGAGATTAAAGAAACTGCGTCGTGGGGAGTTCCTGGAAGAGGGCTGGATCGAATTAAAATTTGAGTCGGCCGGGAAAACGCTAAGACACCTGTTAGATCTTGAGGGTTTAAGGAACCCTAGGTTCTGCCCCTCTTCGTCAATGGCCACCCTAACCTCAATTAAGCGAGCTGATTAAGGAACACGATGTTTGGATAATCAATTTTGTTGGAGACATCGTGGAATTACGTTTAAACCTGGAGAATGATCATTTGATAGATAATGTTACGCTTATAGGCTAGGAAATGTGTGAAAATTTATCTATGTGCACTTTGATTCGTCTGGATCACCACAATCGGAGGTATACTTTTCCCTGAGTTACTATTTTTTAGGTTTTATTTTTTCGAGTTTTGAAGTATGTTGAACACTTCTTTGAATAAGGAAATGTTCTCAGGATGTGTAGAAATGTTGTTTTTAATAATAAGTTCATTTGTTCTTTTTTTAGTGTTGATCCCTTCACTACATTGCGAGGTAATTTGTAAAATAACTCCTATACTTGATGACACTATTCGAATTCTCACTTAAAAGCCATAAATACAGAATATGACAAAGTAGTGATGGATTCGAACATATCGCGAGTATTTTTGTTTGAATTGACATATTCGTTATTTTTTACGATTACAAAATTTAAATGCACTGCTCTGTATTTCAATATCCTACAATTAAGACAGTCTTCATTATATCCAATAATTACTCAAATTCTAAATCTCATTTCATTCCACCTTCCCAGTTCAAGCATTATTTGTTTCTAACCATTTAAAGCAATCACTATTCGAATTCTCACTTAAAAGCCATAAATACAGAATTTGAAAATGTAGTGATGGATTCGAACATATCGCGAGTATTTTTGTTTGAATTGACATATTCGTAATTTTTTACGTTTAAAAAATTTAAATGCACTGCTCTGTATTTCAATATCCTACAATTAAAACAGTCTTCATTATATCCAATAATTACTCAAACTCTAAATCTCATTTCATTCCACCTTCCCAGTTCAAGCATTATTTGTTTCTAACCATCCAAAGCAATCACTCCACTTTCATTCACCTAACACTAAACAAAACCGATATTGCTCCTAAACAAACAAATTCAAAATTTCAAAATCACCCTTATCACCCAATTAAACTGCGCCTCGCCCAGTGCTAACTGAAAATTTCACATTCAAATCGTCAAGCAACCCCCAATCAGTGCCACCAAAACAAAGACACACTAAAAGTATCACAAAACACTAAAATCGATCTCCCACTGTTTCAGTCGATGCTTTTCCCTCGCCCCTCTGTTCAACTCCCCCGTTGTTCGTTTCGGTGGAAACTTGGCGCGGGAACTCGAGCTTGCCGGCATAATTTCCGCCCAGATGCCCCCCCGCACCCCTTCGACCCCTTTGTTTCTCAATTTATTTCCTTCAATTTTCCCCGGGCAGAGGTTTCGCCTCGGTTCCATGACTTCCAAAAGAACTGTTCGGGGAATTGGGGCCCACAGGCGGCTGGCTGGCGAATCGTCTTCGGCCGCGATTTTTTTAAAAGAGCAGGGTCAAAAATCTGAAGTGGCACGGTGAAAATGGGGGGATCGGTGGCAAGAGGCCGGAAGGAACGATGGTGGGCTTAACGAGCGTCGAAATCCCCGGCCTGAAACGGATCTATTCGTTCCCCTATATTCTGGTGTCTCGCTCCTCCCTCGCTCGAACGTTCTTTCTCCCTTTTCTCTTATTTTTATTTTCTTCGTTTCCCTTTTTTTCGCGGAGAAACCAGAGGACCGAAGGCAACGCAGGAGCACTTGTGTCGGAGTGCTTGTTCTTCGGATTCATCGCAAGCCACGAGTTTCGGCGGGAAATGGATCTAAAGAGGAAGGCTGGAAGTATTCGAATATTGTATGAAAGCTGGAGTGTTACTCGAATATAGGTACTAGGGTGTAAAGCAGCCCCTGAATTTTACAACTTGCTAATAGCATCATTTTGAGGTTACCCAAATACATTTTAATTATTTTAACTGCGCCATCTTTGGTTGAAAGTTTTTTCTTCTTCAGCTGGGTGAGTGGGAACGTAGTCAACGCGAATCGTAACTGTTTATATCCAAGAAATGTTAATGCTAATTTGTAGGTTATATGAAATTTTGAATGAAAATAAATCTTAAAAATGAAATTAATTTCTGGTCCATGTTGTCTGGGTTTGAATGCTAAAAATGTGCAAATATACAAATACATACTTGGATATAATACTCGAATCGTGTTGAAATTCGATTTATATTCGACGAGCATTCGAATGTCTGAATGATATTCGAATATTCAGATCGTATCCACTGAAAATTAGAAATTTTCCGTCACCCCATATACAAAATATACACCCTATTAAAATTTTGGGGGAAATTCCAGTAATATTATATAACAAATTAAGGTTATAAACAAACCCTTGTTCATTTCAACCTAGCAATAAATTTGAAAGTTTTAATCAAGAAATTTTCATTTTCCATTCCCCGTTCCGTTCGTTCATCGTGATTTATGCTACGAATAGAACCATCTGCCTAAATGTCGAGAAAATATAGTGGATTAGAAGATATTTCGTTGGATCACCGGCGCAGTGGAGCGAGCCGCATTAAATTAAGATCATATTTCCATTATGCAAATGGCGGGGGATGCAAAAACTGCGTGGAGGGGGTGCGTGCCGCGGGTTTATTTATCGATTCGTACGGTGTATCGCATGCAGCAAGCTCGTTTACCTAAATATGGAGTAACCATGGCGTTGATTCACGACCTACTTTTTGCATTCTTCAACCGCAACGAACCATTCGGTCGCCCCGAACGAATATTTGTCAAAGTTCTCGCAAAGAGTCGCCAGCGCCGCTGCACTGTTGCTTCTTCGCGCGTGTGTGCCTACCATCCAATTACTAAATGGGATGGAGGTAAAGAGAAAAAAGTGAAAATTCTATTTTAATTATTTTTCAGTTTGTTATTTTCGCTTGTTTATGTGCACGGTGGTTGTACTTTTCGGTTTTTTATTGCTTTCGTTCGCCTGTGCCGCCTGTGCTCTGTTTTCAGTATACGGAAATAACAGAGAAATGGTAACTTTTATTTTATAGATATGACGTTAGTAATTTTAGCGATACAATGTCCGAAATAAGGAACTATTGTTTTGAATTAGCGGCGTCTATTTTTTTGAATACTATGTACGATCCTAAACATTTACAATTTTTTTGAGAATTTTTTCAAGATTTTTGAAATACAATTGCGGTTAAGTTACTCATACCACTTTCGGCCACCACAATTTATTTCAGATTTTTATATAATTTTTTAAATACAAATTTTGGTTAATTTACTCACCACTTAATCCCACTACAATGTTTTTGAGACTTTTTTTTTATGATTTTTGAAATACAAATTCGGTTAATTTACTCATACCACTTTCTCCCACAATCTATCATAATCTACTACTATTTAGAATACTACAACTGCCATTTTTAATTGCTCTAAAATAGATTACAATTGATCCTAAATAATCATTCATTACGATACTACAATCACACAATTACAGAAAACAATAATAATGACCATAACTGCTGCTATAGAATTTTATTTTGAAAATTCTAGTCGTCTTGCAATTTGTAATAAAAGCTACAAAATAATTTGCATAGACTTGAAAATATTAGAAATGGAATACACGCGTTTCACAATTCAGTAGCCCATTCTGTTTGGGAAAAAATCCACCCTCACAAACAATGAAGAAGGCACAACGAAGACCGCGTTAACTGAACAACTACTTAGCAAGTGATGTGCAAAGCAAAGCAGATGAAAGAACAAAGGTGTAATAGTTAAGAAAGGATCGTCAAATGTCGAACGAAACTGTTGCAACCATCCCGACATTCCACCTCCTCTCCCCTACCCCACAATATTCTCGTCCTCCGTGCAGAATTCGACCTATCGTTCAAGCAGCGCCGCTAACTTTAATTGAATTTAAATTGAATTTAAAATGTTAATTCAGGAAAGAAGCTTGGTGCATCGCGTTTTATCATGTTCGCGACATTCCTTGCTAGGTTTACTTTAAAAAATCCCTCGACTGCAATGTTTGCGTATGTACCCCTCTTCCTATTTCATCCCTGACTCGATCACTCTTCACCTTTCAGTTTTGTCAATTTTTACGATGAATAATTTTACCCGTACCCGATTTTATTTGAACTAGAAATAGTGTGAGTATGCAACCGTGATATAATTTTTGTGGATTTGGAAACCGAAATGGATATTTTGATTTTGGTTCTACGAGAAAACAGCTATTTTTATTTTCGAGAAAATTTATTTTTATTTTCGAGAAAATTTATTTTTATTTTCGAGAAAATTTATTTTTATTTTCGAGAAAATTTATTTTTATTTTCGAGAAAATTTATTTTTAGTTTCGAGAAAATTTATTTTTAGTTTCGAGAAAATTCATTTCTAGTATTTTGTTGGATTGTTTCGATAATTACCGCACAAACTGGTTATTCTTCATGCTTTGGGAAAATTAAGTCCATCGAAAAATAAAAGGGCCTCGAAATTTCCACTGCGTGAAATCTGTGGGGATGGTCATGAACTAGATTGGAGGTTTTCAAGATGATCTACTATCGAAGCATTGCTATTAGGACTTTGCTAGACACTTTATGTCTCCCTTTCGTCTCCGTTTTCCTTATCTAGGTATACTTTCGCTCAACCAAAAGTTCCGTTGAAATTCAAGCATATTTAATCGCACGGTGCAACTTCTGTAATTAACGAGCAACATATCACGGCACGTAGCAGCGCCATAGTTGAACATTTCCTTGTTACACTTCTTGCTTCGTGCGTAATATCGTCCAAGAATCTCTGTTGCTCTATTTACACGATTTAATATTGACTCACGTTACTAAGTTTAACGCGGACAACTGAAACCAAGTAATCGTAGCGTTCCGCTGGTTCAATCTTCGTGTAATTGAATAGCTACGCGAGTTTCAGTAGTTCCGCGAGTTTTACAAGCGGTGGGAGAACTTCCCTCCAGCGAAGTAGTAAGTCCGTTTGACGAATTTCACTACTAATTTTGAATTCCTCTATGCTTCAATGTTTTTACTGTGTTTATAAGCATCTAACTTGACGTGATGTCAACAATCGGATTTATCTACATCTTCCTACAGAAATACCTCGGTGAAATATTAAGTCACAATTCGAAGAATATGATTTAATATTCGACTACTTAAACTCTTAACTCTCCTACGGTCCAATTAATACGTGGGAACTCATAGTGCAGTATTTGGTGAAAGTAGTGATGGATTCGAACCCATCGCGAGTATTTTTGTTTGAATGAATATTCTTTAATTCTAACAAAATAAACCTACCGACTTATGAAAACATTCTTACATTAAGTGAAAGTTTCTGCATAACCGAGATATTCACCACTCCTTATAGTTAAACATCCCAGAGCCGTCGAAAGATTTTGCTGTGATTGAGTACAGCATTCTTTCCTTCATAATGGAACAGTACCTACACTTCAAAAAAATGCATTTGAAAATACACTCCCAATAGGTCAAAAAATTAAAAACCCTTTTCAATATTATTACAAGGTTATTACCTAGCCGAACAAGGTGGCAGTTGTGGCAAAATTTATTTTACAAAACTTTCCCTCCATTTGATATGTAATTCAGTGACTGGAATATTAACAAAATTCTCAGAACGATGTAGGTGCGGTTACTAATGTAAGTTATTTGCACACGTAAACTGTACAAATCTCATAAAGCATATTTAAAAAAAAGAAACATCGGCCGATCCACTTAAGAGCGAACTGAACCTTCCGGCGAACCTAATCGAAACTCGACTATCCCGCGAGCAACGACAACGGAGAATTCGCGTGGAAACGAGCCTCCTGCACCCGTCGCCTCAGATCCCAATAACAATGAACCCAAAGACCCAGCGTATCTCCTGTTCCGAGTATCAAGAGGAAGCCCTATAGACGGCGTTCTAGCCGAATCGCCAGCGGCGAGAGAGCGTGGGGGGCCGCGATGGCAAAGGCTCGCGGAACGGCTCGAGTGCGAACGCGGCCCGGTATCGAAAATCCAGGAGGCCTGGCGGGTTTGCAGGATCAAACAAAGAGCCTGCCCGCCCCGTTCCGGTAACCAACTTAACCGGAAACTTCGAATCAAAGCAAACACAGGGAAAGTGCCCGCAGGGGTCAACTCGGCGGTTCATCGTGAAACTCGATTTACTGCCACCACCAAGACCACCGCCACGACCACCAACAACAGCATCATCCCCTGGTGTACTTTGGTGCACGCCCTATTGTCGTGTCGCAACAATGCGCGCCGTCTGCCCGCGTGTAATTGGGAAGCTTGGCCGCGAGCGCGCCGCGCACGATAATAATGCGAGTTTCCTGGCTGATCGAGTTACACGAATTGTCTTAGGGGAGATGTTGCCGTTTCGAGGAGCGATTCTCGGTTTCCACGGATTGGGGGACAGCAGGGGCGGGAGATGATTCGTTTCGCTGTAACATAGCCTGCGTCGACTCGTTCTCGGGCATTTCTTTAATTTGCGGGGCGTTTTTTAAATTCACGGCGTGTTTTTTGTTGAGTGTGGATGGCCGTGTATATCATTTTGGAGATGGTTTTTAAATGTTATGTTGAGTCTTTGGTACGGTGATTTCTTACGATATTTAAGTATTTTTGGATAGCCGATTTGTTATTTTATTGTTGTTTCAATATTTAAAAAAAAAAACGGGAAATCCAAGTAGCTGTCCTTCCTTTAGAATTAGAACTAATTATCACGTATCTATGCATTTGTACATTGGAAACACGATGTACATGGGACGCGTAAGCTGAAGTCCCTGCGTGTAGACCCTGAATCCTTGATCAGGCTCGCTGTCTCCTACTTTTCTGTAGTAAAAGAAATACTACTATTACATAGTACTACTAATACTTTAGTACTAGGTATTAATAGTAGTACTTTATTGACACTAGTAGTACCAGGTATTAGCGTACCAGTGCTCGATTACTAGTAGCAGTACTAGCATTAGTAGTATTAATACTCTACTACTCGGAATTAGTAGTATTAATACTCTACTAGTCGGCATTAGTAGTATTAATACTCTACTACTCGGCATTAGTAGTATTAATACTCTACTACTCATTATTAGTAGTATTAATACTCTACTACTCGGCATTAGTAGTATTAATACTCTACTACTCGGCATTAGTAGTATTAACACTCTACTACGAGGTATTAGCAGTATTAATACTCTACGACTCGGCATTAGTAGTATTAATACTCTACTACTCGGCATTAGTAGTATTAATACTCTACTACTCGGCATTAGTAGTATTAATACTCTACTACTCGGCATTAGTAGTATTAATACTCTACTACTCGGCATTAGTAGTATTAATACTCTACTACTCGGCATTACTAGTATTAATACTCTACTACTCGGCATTAGTAGTATTAATACTCTACTACTCGTTATTAGTAGTATTAATACTCTACTACTCGCCATTAGTAGTATTAATACTCTACTACTCGGCATTAGTAGTATTAACACTCTACTACGCGGTATTAGCAGTACTAATGCTCTGCTACTAGGCATTAGCAGTACTAATGCTCTGCTACTAGGCATTAGCAGTACTAAAGATCTACAACTAGGCATTAGTAGTACTAATAATCCACTACTAGGCATTAGTAGTATTAATACTCTACTACTCGGCATTAGTAGTATTAATACTCTACTACTCGGCATTAGTAGTATTAATACTCTACTACTCATTATTAGTAGTATTAATACTCTACTACTCGGCATTAGTAGTATTAATACTCTACTACTCGGCATTAGTAGTATTAACACTCTACTACGAGGTATTAGCAGTATTAATACTCTACGACTCGGCATTAGTAGTATTAATACTCTACTACTCGGCATTAGTAGTATTAATACTCTACTATTCGCCATTAGTAGTATTAATACTCTACTACTCGGCATTAGTAGTATTAACACTCTACTACGCGGTATTAGCAGTACTAATGCTCTGCTACTAGGCATTAGCAGTACTAATGCTCTGCTACTAGGCATTAGCAGTACTAAAGATCTACAACTAGGCATTAGTAGTACTAATAATCCACTACTAGGCATTAGTAGTATTAATACTCTACTACTCGGCATTCGTAGTATTAATACTCTACTACTCGGCATTAGTAGTATTAATACTCTACTACTCGTTATTAGTAGTATTAATACTCTACTACTCGGCATTAGTAGTATTAATACTCTACTACTCGGCATTAGTAGTATTAACACTCTACTACGAGGTATTAGCAGTACTAATGCTCTGCTACTAGGCATTAGCAGTACTAATGCTCTGCTACTAGGCATTAGCAGTACTAAAGATCTACTACTAGGCATTAGCAGTACTAATGCTCTGCTACTAGGCATTAGCAGTACTAAAGATCTACTACTAAGCATTAGTAGTACTATTGATCCCCTACTAGGCATTAGTAGGGCTAATCCACTACTAGGCATTAGCAGTACTAATGATCCACTACTAGGCATTAGTAGGACTAATCTACTACTAGACATTAGCAGTACTAATACTCCACTACTAGGTATTAGTATTATTAATACTCTACTACTTGGTATTAGTGATGCTAATACTCTACTACTTGGTATTAGTGATGCTAATACTCTACTGCTAGGTGGTACTAGTACTAGTACTCTGTTACTAGTAGTGGTCCCAGTACTGTAATGCGAGTAATAATAGTATTCTACTACCACCAGTACCTATTAACAATAACAGAAGAGGTAGAACACTTGTGCACGTTTAAAATACTACCACACACATAGTCTTACACAACGCCAAGATGGAATAAAGGGACAAAATACTATAATATTCGGCGAATCTCCGTCGAAACGAGGGTTGTGTTATTCATGTTTAGAGCCTGATTGCGGATATTTAATGCATGTTAACGGAACCGCGAACGAACACGTGCAAAGCGGACGGTACAACAGGTACGATAATGCGGACTTGGTTTGTTTATACCGAGAGGGATTAAAATAATGCATCGATGCACCGGTCCACCGCATTGAACCGGATCAGGCGATTTACCTCCCGGGCGAATTACATACACATTAGCCGTGGAAATAGAGGGTGTTCCAGCAATGTTTGGCCAAACTTAGTAAGTTATCTCACTGACGACAAAGTGTCTCCAAATGTGGGGTCTTGGTGTATTTTTCAGAACCGCATTCTTTAAAATAATTTGTACACTAGGAAAATTCGAATACTAGAAACTATAAAATATGGAAATTATTTTAGATTATAATAATCTATATTAAATATTAAATAGTAAGAGGATTGGTGGCATCAGTACGGATTTATGGAACGCATATTATTAGTACCCACGTGTCACAAATAAATTAATAGGTACATACTTAACGACGCAAAAAATGTTTACTTAATAATAAAGATGCAGTTCTATATGAAGCTGCAGCGATTATATACCAGTACCACGTCGGTTGTAAAGTCATAGTTAACAAATAACAAAATTGACTATCAAATTTATGAGAATTATTTACATGGAATCGCAAATTTACAATTTACGGAACAGGTTTGTAAATTAATTACGTCAAATACATCCGCGCTCCCATTATTATACTCTAAATTAGTTGAACATTAAAAATAGCTGAAAATAGATCTTCCAGCAGTTTACTAAAATTGTATATTCTTTTTAATGAATCCAATTTAACCAACAGTGCTTTCAGAGAAAGATCCACGAGTGCGGGCAAAAACCCTGGAATGTAACGATTTTAATCGCTTTTTAAGTTGAAAATTGCGCGAGAACAAATCTGAGGCAGAATAGACAGAAAGCTGATCCTTCGAATTCAGCGGATTTACAAGTTATTCAAATATTTCATGCCCGGTAAGCTGCTACACAGATAAATGGTCCGTATTCAAATTTAATCCTCGTCAAAGCCACCGTCGACACGAGCCTCCTTTCATCTTTCTTTCATCAATCCCCCTTTCTACAATATGCGGATCAGCATCGATTCATCTCGGCTTTAAGAATTTCTCTGAATTCCCGAAACATTGCCAGCAATGTGAATATAAATTGCAGAGGTTACTAATTCTTTAATGCTGTAGAACGAGCTGATGCACCATGATAAACATGCGCGAGCACAGTTTTGTGCTGTTTTGTCGGAGCAGGAGCTTACAGAAGGCTTCTTAATTTTTTAAACGATACTTGCATAATAACCATTTTCGTTACCTACATAATAACTTTGATAGATAATAGGTACATAAAAAAAAAAAGATAGATACTAATAGATGATAGGTATAAACAAAAATAAAAATGCGTATTTTATTACTTAGCCTTGATCAACCAAATCATCTTGTGCTGACTATAAATTTCAATAGCACTGCACATTAATGAAAATTTATGATATCATTTTATAGCTGGATTAGATTTCACTTACATAACAGATAAGAAAATACTTTAAATTTCCTTGGTCCACGATTTCTTACAATTTTCTACTACAAAAGTAATTATGGTGATCCTAAAAATATACACAATTTACATAAAGAAGTTTATATTGGCGCAATAAGTGGAATAAAATTTCTAAGCTCTCAAATTGCGAAGCAGAAGTAAATATCCACGAATACTTATTGTACCTGACACTTAAATAAATTAAAACCAAAATTCATTCAAAATAGAAAATCCAACAGCTAAACACAAATAATTCTAAAACTGCATTCCACTTTGATTCTACAAAATTAAGAATATCTGAATTCGACTAGCAAAATATCATTAGCAAATCCTTTTTACATAACAACTTTACAATCCCTAAAAACTTAAGAATTTACTGTCTCTGTCTCTGCTTCTAGCAAATTGTTGAACCTACAGAATAGATATTCGAGAAAAAATTCTGAAGCTTTTAAAAATCCTATACGGTCGAAATTCTAAATTATTTTATTTAACTTTACAATCCATTACAGTTGAATAATTTGAGAACAGTAAAATATTGTGACAATAGATTTCGGGCGTCATCGTATAGTACGTGGAAATTCATTTCCACATTTTTCACCCCCATTCAGCAAACGAAAATAATTCTACGCAATTCTCGAACCACTGGCACTGCCCCATCTACATTAACGCAACGATTGCTACAGCCCCATTGCGAAGGCGAACACAAAAAGGCCATAACTGACCGCTAATACACGCGGATTGAAACATTCAGCGGCCGAATTCGCAATCAACGATAAATACGTGTTCACCGACGGTTAATATTAATTTATGCCGAAGCTGCGTGTTACACGTGAATGTTATATACCAGGGCGACAAATTATTCCGCGGGAATGTATCACTTCGAGCCGTCCGAATACTCTGCTTAACCAGAAACTACATTCATCCTGGACACGCGTAATTTTCGAGGGGGCTAGCTAAATGAAAACGCGTTTCTAAATCAAATGGTAGAGGGCGTGTGTGTGTGTGTAGGGTAGGGGCAGTGGTTTCAATTTGTTAATGTAACTTTGTAACTTGACCGCTTGTAAAACGAACCGGAGATTGAAGTTCGATACAACTGTGGCTGTACAAAATGGCCACTGATGCAACGACTTGTCTGTATATATTTCGTGAGCTACTGGACCTAAAATCGCTTTGTTGTTATTTATTAAATGTTGTTGTGTCTCTCGTAACAACACATCTTTTGTGCCCCGTTGCCTCAAGCCTCGGGGTGCGCTCCGATTTTCGCGGTGAGTGCATGAAATTGGTGGCATCGTATTGGTGGCATCGTACGATTCCCTAGAATTTCTCTCACTTTTCACCAGAGATGGGCAAAAAATTATTTGAAATAAAAATCTGTGTACGAAATTTTTATTTCAAAGAATTTTTTGCCCATCTCTGCTTTCCGCCAATACGATGCTACTTCCGGTGCAGCGAACGCAGAATTTCAGAGGTGAAGCAGTCACTGCGCGCGCGCACGCGCATTTGTTTTTCCAATCTTTGATTATTTGAATTTCTCTATTGGAAATAGCTGATACAATTTAATGAAAAGTAATAAAAACAATTAATTCTCTCATGATTACAATGCCACTTTTTTACGTTATTATTCCGAAGAAACTTCATGTGATGTTTTTTTTTTTGATACAAATGTATAATTGCATACTTATTATCGAATATCCCGGAATAACCTCCACAATGTTCTCCATAATCTGTCATTTTTAGGAAAACATAATCTGTCCGAGTGTTTTGTTTACAATTAACGATAATATGTATATTAATTCTGATTCTAAATGGCAAGTTAATATCGTCTTCATTTTCGCTTTCATCAGACGAATCACAGCTGCGGATTTCATTATCACTATTATTTAATAGGTTAGGTTTAGGTTTAGGCTTTTTATTCATTCTTTGTATATGAATCACTACATAAGAATCGGCGTTTCGAGACCTTGTCTCATCTTGCCCAACGAACGTTACATCTCCATAGGGCGGTATTCATAAACGTATCTTAAGATTAAGATCGTCTTAAGCATTCGCTTAAGATGCCGTCTAGATTCATAAACGTAACTTAAGATCATCTTAAGGTCGTGCTTAAGCATTTGCTTGAGGAAAATCTTGTTCAAATAAGTAAATGCTTGTATGACGTCACGTGTTCTTAAGATCGTCTTGAGCATTTGCTTAAGATGCCGCCTAGATTCATAAACCTGACTTAAGCAAATGCTTAAGGTCGCGTCTTAAGCATTTGCTTGAGATGATCTTATTCGAGTCTCAAGACGATCCTATTCTCGCAAAGTGTGGTAATATTCTCAAGACAACGGTTTCGACGTCTTGAGACCGTCTTCAGACCATCCTATTGCATTCTATTGGCCATTACCCGCCATTACTTACGTAAAGGAAGCGAGTAGTGAGCGAAATCAAAGCGAGAAAATGGATTTATTGAATATTGACGTTGACGTTGTCAACATTGACATTGAAAATATCGATATTAACGATATTGATAATGGCGATGATGATAGAATAGCGACCAATAAGCTAAAAAAAGATGTATTCGTGACGGGCAAAATCCTTATTATAAATTGTATGGCGCAGAGGAATTCAATAGGCGATTTCGTTTTTTGCAAGGACTCCGTAATTATTGGTATTCTACCAAAAATCTATGAAGGATTTGCAAGATATGACAACCGCACAATTATGTACAAAATAAATTATAATTAAACGGGGTCTCTAGTATCTGAGGTGTTTTTATTTTTATATTACATCAGGTTAGTGGCTGGGTTTATATATTAGTTTATTATATAAATAAATTTTACATTTAATTTCCTTCATTATGCTCCGAATTGCGTTGTTCTTGAAGTCAATGTAAGGCACCGCGGGAGGTTATCCTCGCCATTCCGGAGACTCTCCGATAAACTGTGCCCCCGGCTAGAGCTCTTACTACCCGACCCGCCGGGTACCCGTGAGATACCCGACTACCCGGGTAAACAAAAATTACCCGGCTACCCGGGTAGACAAAAATTACCCGGGTATCCGTGAGATACCCGAGTAAATTAGATGTGATGAGATAGTTGAGAATTTCGATTTGACAGCCGATCGTCTTTCGACTTTCGATCATTTTCGGCTAACATCAGTAATGAACGGAATAAACTTCAAGCAATTAAACGTTTTATCATAATATTCATAATCTTAACGTGCACACACACATTCAATTGCTTTGACGTTTATTCCGTTCATTACTGAGGTTAGCCGAAAATGATCGGAAGTCGAAAGACGATCGGCTGTCAAATCGATGATCATTTACCCGGGTATCGCACGGGTACCCGGGTAGTCGGGTATTCTACGGGTACCCGGGTAGCCGGGTAATTCTTGTCTACCCGGGGTCTCACCGGGTACCCGGATACCCGGGCCAAAAGAATAGCTCTACCCCCGGCATCGCTGAATAATATAATATATGAGGCAGTGACAGTGACAACGCACCAACCCACATTACAAAAATTTTTTTTCCTACTTTATGTGATTAGTAGAGCCTATTGGAATACATTATTGCTACTAACTAAATTTCGGAAAGACTGTGGGTTAGTCCGCTGTTGTTCTCATTGCCTCATATAACCTCGAGTCCTCGACGTTCACACTTCACACACATGTTCGAGCATCCTACTCCGTCGCCCACCGAGAAACGAACGGAATGTCCTTCAATCATTGGTTGTTCTAACAGAATTATTCCGAAAGTTTCCGAACGTCAATGAGCATTGTCTTAAGCAAATGCTTTATAAAGACATTGCTTATAAGATATAAGCAAATGCTTAAGATCATCTTAAGGCAGGATACCACCTTTGACTGCGATTTTGGAGGCGTTTTTCATGAATTTTTTTTGCATACAAAGAATGCGCAGAAACAAAATCGGGTTCAGTCATTCATTAATGTAACTTTAATCTATAATTACACATTTTTTTAAACTGAAAAAGTAAAAAATAATCTCTTGTAGGTGGCGCCAAAATACACTCCTTTGGAGAAACATCGTTAGTCGGCGTGTCAAATTCCGCTCTGTACGTGGCTCTTAGAAAAGAAACCAAAGAATGTCCCTATTAACAACAATATTGTTCAATGCTGTACGTAGGGATTTTACGAAATTTCGATTTTTAAGAAAATGGCGGCCATTTTAACGAAAAGGTCAATTTTTTAGGGTAAAAAAGTTTAAAAAAATTTATAAAATTGCGCACCAAAAGAAAAATAACAACGCTACAGCAAAAGTCCTACGTACATCGTTAGATTACACCAATCGGAAGAATTGTGCAAAGTTTCAAGTCAATCCGATGAAAATTGTAGGAGTAATCTGACACGATGATTTGGAAAACATCGTTTCGAGAAAAACGCGTTTAAAGTTTTATATAGATTTATATATCTGCTCCAATCCGGTTTTTACACAAGAAAAAGGTTCCGGCCACCTTTCTAATGAATGAATTTCGATTCTATACACTTGAAAGAGTACTTAGAGAACAAAAAAAAATTTCAATTTTTTTTAAGTGCAAAGGTGGTATATCCTGCCTTAAGCAACGTCTATGAATACCTGATGTCTTAAGTGAAATAAGATCGTCCTCTACAAGATGATCTTAAGCTTTTGCTTAAGACGCGTTTAAGAATACCGCCCATAGTCTTATTTCTCTCTCTCTTCTCGCGATTCATACCGTCTCACTCATACTCTCCTCCCTCATACATTCACGTCTTCCCCCGCCTTAAATCTATCTCACTCTCCTCTATTACTCCTTCTCTCTTCGTCATAACCTGTCTTATTACATTTTTACAACTTATGATCTACCCTATTATAGTTATGTATTACCTAATTATTTAATAGTATCGAGGTTGTTGTAAACAACGTCTCTTTTTCCATAGTAGCATTT